>PNEQ01020671.1:0-110955 GCA_003012365.1 Medauroidea extradentata | reverse complement strand
ATAGGATGTTCAGAAACGAACGTACAAAAAGCACATCACGCGAATCCTGGTCTAAGACAGAGACGAAAATGTAAATGGCAAAATGTCGTACAACGATATTTTACGTGCACAATGTGGCAAAACTGCATGAAGAAGGTTATCTCCAGCGCACCACACCAGATATTATTTTATGTATGTTACGTAGAGTAAACGTAAAATTATGTTAAGACTGCTCGGGATTTTAACCTGCGCCCTTAATATTCAGGTCAGAACAATAGTAGTAAGATAAGTGAGATATCTGTCGATCGCAAAAGGGGAATAACTACAGTGCCAAGTTGCCACATTTTCATAGAAAACGTCGTCGTACAACATTTGTCACTAACATTTTCGTCTCGAATATTGTCCTGAGTTCGCAATGTGTGCTTATTATGTGATTATTTTTGGACAACTTGTGTGTGTGTGTGTGTTTATATATGTATATAATACGTACAGCATTGCACCCGCGACGACCCATATTAAAAATAAGCTAGTGGAAACATGGGGGGCTTAATTCGCAGCACTATTTACAGCGGGCGGTAACGAGGCAGCATAAATAAATCAGTTGCGAGGAGGGCAGCTCGGCGAGGCTGTAAAGGCGTAATTGTTCACACAAGGGAGTGCAATCTCGTCTATCTACATGGTCGCGCCGTGTTGCCCGCGAGACGAGCAGCGCCACCCACGAGCGCCTCCAAGATGGCGGCTGTTCCCGCGCGCAGCCATTGTTCTGCCGGGCGCCGGATCTGGCGCAAGCCGCGGCCGTCCTCCTTACACACATAGCAGCCAATTGCGAACTTTTAGCTTCAGCCTGTGTCTCAAGGCGGTTATAGTAAGTAGGGCCGTCAACATGGTTCTCGGGGCACTATGCAAGTAAATCTACGACAGAGGTGCAACAACAATATTGAGGGGGGCGGGCTAGGGTATGTTGCTTCCCCAGTTCTGAATCCTTGAAACAGTGCCGCCGCGTTTCCTCATTTCCTCATAAGTAGGGTCGGGAATTTTTGGTGGAAACATTTTTGCCGCACTTTGTGTCAGTGCCTTACGTGCACACCTGCAGCTCCACTTCATGGGTGTTATATTGTGCAGAGTCGTTATTCATTTGACTGTGCCAATCAATACACGGATAACTGTGACACAACACGTCTGTGATTCGCGGGTTTAACCTCCACACGCTGGGTGTCACGGCATCCAATCACTGACCACAAAGCAGAGATGCAGGCGCGCACGTAAGGCACTGAAACTGAGTGCTGCAAAAATATTTTCGCGAAATTTCCTTCTCTACTCAAAGTAGAGATTATGACATATCGTGAAAATTTTTGTGTCAAAATACCCTTGAAAACACCGTAGTTTCTTGTGACATGTATGATTGGGGGATATTGGCTACGTCAGACACAACGTAGTTTTGTACATACCAATACAACGCATTGACTATTACAATAGCTGGGTTCTTATCGGCTTAGTCAAATAGAGTGACAGCTCTACGCACAAGCGAAAACCAGTAATCTTCTGGTAGGCTGAACGTGCGTTGAAATCCAGCAAACAATCAAATTTTCCTGCGATAAACCATCAAGCAGAGGCACGAGTATTTCGCGTATTCATCTGGCAGCAGCCTAGACTCCTCAGACCTATAGCCTACATAGTCGATTATTAGGGGCCGGAAAATTTCGCGAATTCAATGACCTGCATGTTAGGATGAACTATTCTATGCATACTCAAGCCCCGACATTTGTCCACTAGCTGCTACTCAGTGGAACAACAGACAATGAACGAATAGACGGGGCTCGAGTATACATAGGACAATGGATTCTAGCATGCAGCAGGTCATTGCACCAGTGAAATTTTTCTGGCCCTATCGATTATCCATTGGCTTCTGACTATACAAGAGAAGAAAATTATAGGTTAACTTTCAAGAAATTTCTGGCAGTGATTCTGCATGACAAATTAATGAAAGATTTAATTAGGCCCTATTATTTATGTCAAGCAGTTTGTCAACCTATATCCTATGTTTTGTCGAAGAAGAAATTTTGATAATACAATTCGAATATATGTTATGGCTCAAAAACTGAGAATACAATAAAATTGTCTAGCCATCTCCCTGGGTTATTGCGAAAATTAATATATTACGTGTTTGTGTAATGGGCGGGGGAGTGACGTTCTCCTCCAGCTAGGCTGGAGTGATGTAGTGTCGTGTTGTTATGGACTAGTGAGTTAGATGCTTTCTTAAGGCTTCTGCCTACCTCAGAGCTCCGGCGACAGCAAGGATAGGGCGTTACAGGTTAAAGTATATTCCTAAATATCTCAATCACTTTCAAACCTACATATATGCCACCACTGACTTTTTTGTTCAGTACGATACGGCCCACATTGCTACGGAATCTTTTAGCAATTTATATCAATACCCTGAAAACTATGAGCAAATAAGTGTTTTCATGCCGATTAAACACTCGAAACCCTGTATTCATAAAATTGTTTTCACATTTTCGTTTACGTCGCAGTATTCTCTTCTTATCAATGCAGAAAATGGTTTCAATCCGAAAGCGATATCTCAAAGGGTGACAGAGTTACAAGGAATTTAGTTTAACATGTAAAACCCTATCCTTGCTCCCGCCGCGCTCCGAGGTAGGCAGAAGCCTTAAGAGCCCAGATAAACTCGTAAAGTAATAGTGGGGGAAATTTCTGCAATAACTTTGTAGTACGTGGTGATGTTTGTGACATAGAGGGAGAAAAACCCTTACAATATATAATTTAAAGTAATTTTATGAAAGCAGAAATATATTATCCAATGTGGTAACCATTGTACCTCCTTAAGGGCGCGGCGACCGCAATTTTTCATCACCATTTTTTATTTTTTATTTGTACCTTATTTTAGACACGAAATATGACTAAATCTGGCTTTTATGAAATTTTTTATCTCTCGTAGTTTTCGCGTAATGGCATGTTAAAGTCGTATTTTGCATGTTTCTGTTTTAACGACTACACTAAAACCAACTGATATACCAAACTCAAAAAAAAAAAAATCACAATGGATAAAGACATTGCAGGCTACAATGTAATGCTCATAAAAATAAAGAATAAAAATTACTTGTATTTTAAAAAATTCTGAAACTGAAATTAATATTTAAAAATTCAATAATTGTTTTAAAAATACAAATAATTTTTATTTTTAATTTTTATGAGACTGACATTGTAACCTGCAATGTCTTTATCCGCTGTGATTTTTTTTTTTTTTTTTGAGTTTGGTATATCAGTAGGTTTTAGTGCAGTCCTTAAAACGGAAACATGCAAAATATGACTTCAACAAGCCATTACGCGAAAACTATTAGAGATAAATAATTCCATAAGAGCCAAATTTAGTTACATTTTGTGTTTAAAATAGGAAAAAATATCTCATACAAATAAAAAATAAAATAATGGTGATGAAATATTTCGGTAAACCTCGCCCTTAAGTAGTGTCTTCGCTGGTTTAAATTTTCCACGTTTGACGCTGTTAATAGAGGCGAAATGCTTCTCGTCGAGAGTGGTACTCTGGCTCTTATCGCTCCACTGTGCGTTAAGTGTACATCTCAGTGATATATACATAATTTTGATATGAGTATGCAGTTTATTTGTAAAAAAAAAATGCTTTCCAGAGAATATGTTTTAAGTAATTAGTGTGTAACTTCGGAAACACCACCTAAATCCGTTACCCAAACTGCGAAGAATTTTAACCGAATTCTCTGTGCACATTAAGGTTTCTGGGTTGACCCCAGTTTAATATCCGGTTTCTTGTTCATGAAGGTCACGAAAGACTACGATCATGGCTGGATGCACTGTGTTCAAATAATAAAGAAGAAGCACGAAATAATATATAGAACAGTGGATTCTAACAAGCAATCACTGAACGTTTTCCTTTCTCTAGGCATAGTAGATTAAAATCAGAATGTTCACTGTAATTTTTTACACAATGCTTTTTTTTTGTAGTGTTACAAGCTTTCGTAAATGTACAAAAAAATTCCCTTGTAAAATTATTTTTTTGTAACGTTACAAGGCTTTTCTCTGTAAAAAAAGTTATGAAAATTTGTAGTCAACCAAAATGTTAAGCACAAAACGAGACGCATGCGTTGGCCCTTACTAAAAATAAATTGAATTTTAGGGTCACCGCTTAGAGTCCTATAGGAACAACGAAAACATTGTACGAAAAAAAAAAAAAGACAAATTGCATGTAACTTAATGTGGTCTAACGGTAAAGTGCGTGGATAAATAAGGAAGATTTCTTTACCAGAATAATTATGTGTAAAATTTATTTGTTCAAAAGTTATTTAATAACTAAGTCTAGTGTCATGATTAAAGCAGAATGAATATTTATTTAAAAGTTAATGATTTCCTTATCGCAAGAACATAAATATTGTATTTTTTTTTAACAAGAATTGCCATTGTACAGTAGTTTAACAAGAAAAATCGATGGCAACTGGGTTTCCAAGGATTTTTCTTGTAACAGTAAAAAACAATTTTTACAGTATTACAGAAAATATTTCGACTGCCGCATGAATCGTGTTGTAGCCTGTTACGAGTGAGTTTTTTAAATCATAACAACTTAACGTATTCTTACGCTCTTTATCTAATGAGAGGAAAACACTTCAAACCATGTTTTTATCTTCTTGAAATACGGCACGCTCGTAAGTAAGGAGCCTTAATTTCGGTGAAAATATTTCTGCATCAAATTTGTCCCAGTGCCTTACGTGTACATCTGCAGCTCTGCTTCATGCCCAGTGATTGGGCGTTTTTAACTCATAGACGTGTGGTACCGAGTAACCGTCGTCTGATTGGTACAGTCAAATAAGAAACGTCTTTCCACAAAGACACGTTGCCAATAATAACGAGGCAGAACTGCAGATGAGCATGTTAAGACTTTCAAACAATATACAGTAATGCAGAAACCTTTTTGCAAAAATTACGGATACCTACCGACAAGAAACATAGGGCCTCTCAGAATGGTTAAAAACAGCTTTTATTTTCTGATCGCTCTGCCCAATTATAAAAAAAAATGAAGATTTTGTTTTATTTAACGCTATACGTACTTTCCACAAAAAAAATTGCGTGTCACTGATTTGAGTCTCGTAAAAAAAGTGACTAGTCTACTACGAAAATACCAACGGACACAAAATAGGCTAAGTGTTCTGCGGGTAAAGGCGGTATGGTTCTTGACGCGTGCTTCAGTGTCGCCCATATTGCTTCTTCATTCAACTGCTTCCACCGCGTAGAAAACTAGAGGTCCGGAACAATAAATAAAGGGTATAATGATTCCTTCGCAACTCTGCTTGACGCGTTTTCTCGACCGGTTTAACAACGGAGCTTGCCAGTCAGTGTCGTGGTCAGACAGATGGCCGAGGGAAAGTTCAGTTAATACCGTAATTTATTTCCCTGGACCACGGTACTTATCGGCAGAAAGGCGGGATATATTCCGACACTGCGCGTGGGATGAGAACCAGTCGGCAAGCGGTTTGGAACCCCATTCTTCCGACGTGTCACCAAAGCCGTGTCGTAATCATTGCGTTATTGGTTCGAAACGGATTTCGATTCACTGTTAATTTTTTTTGTTCTGTTACATAGAAAATCCTTGGAAACCTAGTTGCCAATAAATTACTTGTGAAACTACAATGGTTTCCTTGCAAAAATTCAACGTATATGTTTGTAGAATTGCAAGTAATAGGCTTGTACATGCAACGAAGAAAAAATTAAATTTTAAGTAATTATTTTAATTCAATCATGTCACAGAACTTATTTACTTAATAACTTTTGAAAATAATAAATTTTACATGTAATTATTTGAAAACAAAAGTCTCCATGAAGGCGCCCAGGTGCGAACCTGCAACCTCGCGCTTAGTTTACCACATATCTTACTCCTGGACCACATATCTTACTCCTAGACCACATATCTTACTCCTAGACCACATATCTTACTCCTAGACCACATATCTTACTCCTAGACCACATATCTTACTCCTAGACCACATATCTTACCCCTTGACTTACTTGATATCCGACCTTGTATTATTTGTATACATTCATTGCAGAGTTCAGTGATATAAATATTTTTATTTTGAAACATGCAATCAATATGAATATAGGTGGTTCGGGATAAATGAAGCACTTTTGTAACACTGTTTTTTTTTTTTTTTTTTTAATTTTCAGATAATTTATTGTTTCTTGCCACTTTTTAATATAAAAGCTAGTAATTAACAGTCAAAAGTGTATTGATCATACCACACGGAAAAGTTTACACTTGAGGTCCCCATTAATAATATTTTTTATTACTATTTTAGACAGTCTTCGATAATGGATACTTTAATGCGAACCAGCTATATTCCCTTTATTCCAGAAAAATTATTTCCAGAGGATGTGATTTGTATATAACTACATAATTTCTGATGAACTTATGATTTTGGCGGACTACAAAATTTCCTTAATTTTTTTTACAAAGAAAACCCTTGTAACTTAAACAAATAATTTTACAAGGAACATTTTTGTACATCTATAAAAGTTTGTAAAACCACAAAGATATGTCTTGTAATTAAAAAAAAAAAATTCTCAGTGTTCGAAATCAACTAGCTCCCTATGACATATCCGGTTTCTCGTGCATTTAATTCCGGAAAAAGAATTGTATTCATCCATGGAATTGGAAAGGAAGAAGAATATAAATATTCTATTGTCCAGTAAGATAGGAAAATGCTGCAAATTGCGGAGATGTCACAGAAAGTATTAAGAACATGAAGTGGATCTCCGAAATCAGAAAAGATTGAGATATACAAGACAGACAAACGTTGAAGCACAAAATTCTCAAGTGGAAAGTTAGCAAAGAGGACAATAAATTCAAACCAGGAACAACTTGGAAGGATGAAAGGAAGAAAATCCAAAGAGAGAAGATGAAAGAAGTATGGCGCCTTAGAAAATATCACATCAAGTAGACGCTTCGTGTGGCTTCTAATGTGTGGCTGGGTGTTGGGGGGGGGGGGGCTGGGATAAATTAAAAACGTGTTTATTTGCGAATAGTCACACGGCATATAGCTAGGTAAAGGCTCTTTAAAATTACATTAAAACAAAGACGTCAAACAGTTGATAAGGTACTTTGATACAATGATAAACTGGTTGATAAGAAAACAACAACCGTTGTTTGGATTAGCAACGCAACATTACGAATACGTGCACATGTGCATTAAACGCTCTCTTCTCTACGAAACTTGAGTAGATAATAATGATACTGAAAGCACTTTACAAGTATAAAATCAGCAAGCGATTTCTGGAACTGCATCAACCTGAAGTCTTCATTTGTACACACGCTGTAGCACAAGGCAAGTTAGCGTATTGAAGCCGCTTCAATGTCGCTGTTGGTGCAGTGGCTAAGCTCTCGCCTCCAACCAAGGCGATGTGGGTTCGGCTCCCGACGGTTTTAGGTCCTGATTTTCTAATTATCTGCTAACTCTGCACGGCACAAAAACACTTGTTTTAGCCAATGCAAAACTTTTGATTACTTTTGCATATATTCTTTCAAATAAATAATGCTCCTGGGTTTTTTTAATATTTTAGCGTATATTTCTCTTACAAAATACAATAAATATGTTATTTCAATTAATATTGTCAGGAAAAACGATTTTCTATTCCCGAATATTTTGATTCAAGATAATTTCAAACATATTCGAAACGAAATTTTTGACGAAATTCATGAAATTCAATAAATTGGAAGGCAAAATGGCCGCGGTTATGACGTCAGCGTGGCGTCACATGTTGTTCAAGATATTTAATTCAATAAATGTGAAAGAAAATTGAAGGAAAATTTGATCGTATGAAAGAGCCTTTAGCGAAGACGTTATCAGCAGTACTCGCAGAATTGGTATCACTGGTTCTGAGATAATAAACAGGTGTAAGTCAACAAGCATATGACACAATTGTTGCGCTCAGTTTAATATTTAAACTAAACTGCTCTTCGATTTTACTTGTACGACAGTTAAATATCAAATACAAAGCTGGCGTCTTGCACTTAATTAATATTTATGACAATTAATTCGACATCACTCCCGCGGATGTAAGGAGCACTAACATTAAGTTGTAAACATATCGTGTTTTCCTCGGAGAAACACTCGAAATAGTTCATAAAACTAAACAAAGAAACTAAGAGGCTCCGCCTACCATCGGAGGAGCAGTAAAGATTAGAAGACAGCCGTTAGTGGCGGTAATGGTGTTTTAACAACCAAAAACATGTCTAGGGCATGCGTACATGACACTCGATATCAGCTTCGGTGATAAGCATATGCAGTAGTTCTCACGTGTGCTTCCTGTTCTTAATTTAATTTACGTGTTAACTTCGATATGTTTAGTTGCAAGTGACCTAGTTTACTATTCTAGCTAAGGCTTCCCCATCACGAAACAAGTTGACGGCTTCGCGTTGTCAGACAGCAGACTGTGCTTCAAGTTACAATGTGTTCATCTTACTACTGTTGGCCGGCGTTTGTTTTGCACGCCTGAATGACTTTTTTTAACCAATGATGTGTCAAATGTAAAATGCCCACTATTCACACAAAGATACAAAAGCTCCAAAGCCAACAAACGCCACGTAGTTTGTTCGGATAAGTGTAAACCAATGAACTGTATGTAGCCTGTTGCCAAGTAATAAGGCAAAATTTGCACGTCTCTACCTACTAATTATTTAATACATCTTGAACAGCAATCATTCGCTTAAAACCTAGATTGGCATAAATGAATGTACTACTGGCAAGAAATATAAAAAACATACCATCCGCAAATGATAGTACTGTAACGAGTCAGCACTCTCGAAGACATTGGGCTGAGCTACCTGACGAGTCACGCCACCTCACCCTCCCCTGCTCACTACCTACAGTCCCGGAAACGAGGCAGTGGGATGCGCCCCTCCTCTTTCCCCCATCGTCCCACCCTGGTGAGGCAGGTCACTCGGGTACTGGCTGCCGTCAGCAGCCTTCTGAATGGATGGGTGCCTGTCAGTCATCCGGGACAATAATTTAGCTCGGACGTAACTGAATGTTACTGCAACACCTAGAATGTTCAGCTTGCACCAGCCAGCACGGTCGGCGAGCTCTGAGAATATTCTGGTCGTCGCCGTCGCGGGCGACTATAAATACCGGCCCACTGAGTATAGAGTCAGAATGATTGCGGCGTTCAGCTGGTGAGTGTTCGAGAGGGACTTGGAAGCGAGGGACGAGGCGGGACCAGCAGATCGAGGAGAAGCTACGGAGGTGTGGACGACGGTGATATTCTTCGAGTGGTGTAAGTGTAAGAGTGGACGAGCTGGTTGAACTGTGGCTGTGCATCGTGAGACATTTCTTGATAGAAACGTATGTGGTCGTAGGACTGATCTGAGAGAGACACTCGAGTAGTAAATTAGGCTTTTAGGGAGATAACCTTTACATAATATCTGTAAATGTTTATATGACAAGGGTGAATTGCGAATGTTGAATACTCAATGTATAGTGTTTATAGAGATTGTACTAAATTAAGAAATTTAATTAAATTAAATTTTTTAATTATTTAAGCTCTCCATACCAAACGAACCAGGCTGCCCGAGGACACCAAATTTATTACAGTACAGCTTGCACTAGATGAGCCTGTTTTCTTACAGCGTAATGTAAAATAGACATGGCAAGACATTAAAAAAATTTTAAGTACATTCCTTTGTTGTCATGCCGCATTAATATACAAGTGCTAGCCTTAGATAAGTAGATGAACTTTTTTTATCTAAATACACTGTCAAAAACCAATTAATGCAATAAAAATACAACTACGTAGGATGTCGTAACAAACGTTATACACATATTGTGGTAGCAGAAATAATTTTTTTCAGTGTTCAACTAGAACTTGTAATGAAAACATTTTTTTCAAACACGCAATGTTGCACTCACACAGTTTTACAAATATGATAAAGGGAAAGATTTACCATAGTTGGGACTCGAACCTCACGCTCCCTCGCTAAGCCTTTATTGTACTGAGCTTCTTCAAGTGTTCTTAGTCTAAACTAGTTGTCTCGGCATGCGTTGCAATGACAATTAAATCTTTTTTGGGTACTGTTTTCTGACCCTCTACCCCGTTTTGCGAACTCTCTCCTTCCTCCCAGTATTACTTAAACAAAGCACGCGTATCTGTAGGCTTTTTTATTTTCATTCATCTGTGGAGACCGGGAAAATTCGCGGGTTGACTTACCTGTAGGCTAGCCTCCAAGAATATAAGTGCACTCACACAAACAGCAGCTTTTCATTAGCTGCTTGGTGACACGGTGATATGGGCCCGCGTAGAGTAAAATTTTTATTATTGGCTGAGCTATTTACACGAGGTGTCAAGTCAAGGATCAGTTATGAATGTGACGCGAACTTACAGTTGCTGAAATTCTAGCTTGTGCCTAAAAGAAAACGCGAATTTTTCAGGTTGAGCCACATTGTAGTGGTAGAGGATACCGACGTTTCGCCGATATTTAGTATTATTTTATAAATTTAACCTAAAAATTACTGCTATTTTCAGCTTCTCGTTGAACCCTGTTAATCTATTTTGAATTGTACGTGATGTCTTTACTCTTATATTGTATAAATTACGACATAAATTATCATGATATTTTCAGTTTTCTCATGCTACATCGTTAGTCCATTTTTGCTTTTTATTTTTAGTATTTCTTTACATTTAAGTTTGAAATGTGATAAAATAATCTTAAATTGTAGACATAAATTCTTATGGTCCAGTGTAAGACAAGGCGACACCACAAGTCATATTATTATTATTATCATTAATAGTTTACAACATTATGCCTAATCAGTAGGGACTGGAAAATTTCGCGAATTCAATAACCTGCAGGCTAGAATCCATTGTACTATCCATACTCAAGCCCCGTCTATTGTCAATTCGTTCATTGTCTGTTGTTCCACTGAGTAGCAGCTAGTTGACAAATGGTTGTGGATTGAGTATGCATAGTACAATGGATTCTAGCCTGCAGGTCATTGAATTCGCGAAATTTTCCAGTCCCTAATAATCAGAAGCTCGAGTGAACCTGTTTATCTGATGTGTTGGCCTTCTTTTCCTCCCAATATCTCTTCATCTTCTCGCTAAGCTGCTTCCTATGTTCTTCTGTCCAAGTTATGGTGGTGATTGTCGATTATGGTTCTGAATTTAAATCTGGCCTGTACAATGTCATCTAAGATGTTGGTTTCCTGGAGATCTGTTCCAATTTCACGAATCCAGCTGTTCTTAGTTTTTGATGAAAGGACCACTTGAGAATTATTTTAGTTAGTCTGTTATTGTTCATTCTGATAGTGTGTCCATAAAATTTCAATCGTCTTTTCCGAAAAGTGTGAGCGATTTTTTCAGATTGCCAATATATTTCCTGGGATGATTTCTCCTCCATATTCTCTCTATACAAACTGGGCCAACATTTTTTAATAAAATTTTCTTTTCTTGTTTTTTTTTTTTATGTTCTTGGTTAAAGATCCGTCACCAATGATTAAGGTTTTTGATGCATAGAACGCTTCTGGTATTATTTTTTTAAATCATCATCATCACCACATCATCATTACATCATCATCATCACATCATCATCATCATCACCATCATCATCATCATCACCATCATCATCATCACCATCATCACCACATCATCAACACCATCATCATCATCAACACCATCATCATCACATCATCATCACCATCATCATCATCATCATCACCATCATCATCAGAGACAGAACAAATTCGCGGGTTCACTGACCTGTAAGTTTCCGAGAACAACTGTGTAATGAAGTAGACGAAAGCTGCTAATTGACTATTCGCTGACACAGTGATACCACACGATTGTGCCTGCGTTATGTAGATTTTTATGATTGGCTCAGTGCCCTAAGGAGATGTCGAATAAGTTACGGACCAACTGCTAAAGTGAAACGAACTTACAGTTGTTCGAAATTTTGCTTGTGGCCGAATGTAAACGCAAATTTTTTCGGTCCCTAGTTATCAACTGAGGTCCGGTGGATAGTTCAGCTCAATTCCACTAAACCTCAGTTGATAACTCAATCCTGAAGATGCCTGCTGAAACGCGAGATGAAACGTCGGTATCCTCTACCACACTACGACGCTGGCTCAGCCCCGATTGCCAAGACATAAAACATCAACAATGGCCGCAAAAGCCTGCAAACAACTGCAATAGTTACTATATTGTTGTTTAAAGAGTTTAAATTTCCGTAAGCGGAAGTTATAAATTGAAAATTTGAAGATGTTTTATTCCCTCTTTTTTCTGTCAGAAGCCTTGCCGGGCCCATGTACAATTCACCAAAGTTTTGTCGCAGTCGGATGTGTGGTATACGAGCGCTTACGGGGCAAACAGACAGATAGATTTCGTGTGTATGTGTGTGAGGCTGTTGAACATAAAGCTTCATCGCTAGGGACCCCTGCACTGAAAAAAATAGTATAGTTGCAGTTGTGTTAAAATAGGGACAGCAAACCAGGTATGGTTGTCGGCACTGCTCTGGACAGTTCCTTCAACAATCTGTTTTGTAGAAGTTACCCTCTGGTTTGTAAAAGCAACAAGGCTCTTTGTTTCTTCTACAAAACAGATTGTCCAGAATAGTGCCGACAACCAAACTATTTTGTTGTCCCTGTTTTAACAGAAGTACGATACCTGCAACTATACTCTTTTTTCAGTGTGTTTTTCGCGAAAAGAATTTTGCCGCTCTTTGTTTCAGTGTCTTACGAGCACACCTACAGTTCTGCTTCGTGGTCAGTGATTGGATGTTTTATCTCTCACGAACCTTTGAATTCTTCGGGCAAATCACAGACGTGTGGTGTTTGCAGGAACGTTATTGTAACTGGTTAAGTCAAATGAGATACTGCTAGTCACACAGACATGCTTCCAGTAACCATGAAGCAGAATTACAGGTAACACTGAAAAAAAAACTGCGGCAAAATTCCTTTTGTGAAAAACAGGGGTCCTTACACATCGCATGCGAGCTTACTTTTATTTATTTTTGCATAAGTTCCATTGTTACAGTTTCATCAAATGTATTTTAACAGACGCAGATATCGGAAACAAATTTTATAGTTTCGCGTGAACGACCAATAACACCGTTCAAACTCTAGGGCAAGGACTTCTCTTGATGGTTACAGAGTTTTCAAATGTTGGCAATGCTCAGCTAACGGTGCGCGAACATCCTTTCGAAGTTGCGTTGGGACTGGGAGCGCCAACAGGTGTCGAAAATGTCTTTGCGGGGTTATAGGGCCCGGATGAGGGGGTGGGTATGGGGGGGGGTGAGAGAGGAAGGCATTCTTCCCGGATACGACGTCACGTGCGTGCCTTATGCGCGGAGGCGATCATGCGGGCAAGCAGCGTCGGTTACCACAGGCCCCGCTGTAACGCCGCGTCGCGGAAACGGCCTTCTTCCACAGCGGTAATTACCTCGCCTGGCAGGATACCTGGTGCCATAAAAATAACTTCCCTTCCTCTTATCTACCTTCTTGTATTCGTGTTCGTTCACAACCCCGGGCCAGGACGCTTGTCTTCAACCACCGTCCATACCGATGTTCCCGTCGACGAAGCAGCTAGTCCCTCCAGCCTCCCCGGATGTAACGGTGGCAGCAGGAACCATGTATAGTATAGCCAGATACAACAAAAATTATGTACCTATTAAGAGGGTATCTATGCTAAAAGTTTTTTTTTTAATTTCAGAATTCTCTAAGCCATAATGCAAAAAAAAAAAAAACAGCAATCCTAGATAATAGTTTTGACAACTATCTGAGCAAAAAATTTTTTCCGAGATACGTACTTTTAGGACACAATCTCTGACGCAGAAATCTCGTACATTTAATTGCAGCGCAAGATATTACGCATTATGAATGCGCCACTCTGAGGAAATGTTTGATCTTATTAAAGTTGCCAAATACAATCACCGAGCGTTGTTGTTTTATAGTTTCTTAATGTTGACGCCGAAGGGCTTTGCGTCTCATCGACAGCGAGGACGGATACAAGCAACTTGACACAGTGACAGGATCTTGGAGAGGAGTCGGTCATGACATTTGTTATGGAACCATCCCAGCACGCGCCTGGAGCGAGTCCAAAAAATCTTGGAAAACCGATATCAGGATGGCCGGAGCCGGGGACTGAACCCGAGTCCTCCCGAATGCGAGTCCAACGTGCTACTGATGCGCTAGCTTGTTCGGTGAATTTTTAAGGGATTATCAGCAAAAAAACTTTGCGAGGCGGTAAAGTTTAGTGGTTTCGGTCATTTCTCAAAGGCACTGCCAAGCACTGAGTCCTAGAGGAGCAATTAAAGAAATTGATGTGTTAATATTAAATAAGATTGTGGCTAAGTGTCTGCTGAACCTACATGCATGTTACCAGCGACTTTATCGTCTATGTCTGTGAGGTCCACATTGCTATTGGATTTTTATGCATTTTTTAAAATTAAACTGAGAGAAAGTAAACACTCGAAAACACCTGCTCATAGTTTTTGTTCTTCTCTTCCTCCCTCCACCCCTCCCTTCCAAACACGTCCCTATCCTGCACCGCACATTTTAAATCATGTAGCAATATTTTCGTCTTCTTGACGCAGAAAATGGTTTTTGCTTGAAGGCAATCTCGTGAAAGACGATTGAGCCCCACCGAATTTAATGTGTCGTGCAATTCCCTATTTTCATATCTCACCAGAGACTCAAGGTAGGCAGCGCCCTTAAGGCCACGGGTTCCTATTTAAGCCCTTTTACCATATACGATTTTTTCTAATTCTAAAAAAAAAAAAAAAAAAATTCCCACCACATAGATTTGCTGAAAATTGTTTTTAATACATAAGCATTAATTTTTTTTTTCAAACAAATAATTATATAATTTTGGCTGATTATTGACTTTAATAATATGACTTTAAGTCCGTAATTAGATTAAATTTAAATATTTTTCTTTGAAACAATTAGGCTACGTTGTAAAAACAATTGTCAATAAATCTGTGTAACGATTGCACGATATTTAACCTACTTAATTTTATAATTTATTAATATAATTAGAAAAACCAACATTAAATAGGATCCCATAGTCTTATTGACAGCATGGTACTAAACGCTTGTGAAAACAAAAATGAAGCGTATATGGACCAAGGCGGTGTGAGAATGATGAAGTACCCCGAGAAAACTCGCTTGCCAAAGACCTGCCACGTTTCCCCATTCATGAATTGGTAGTGACCTCACCAGGAAACCCGTAGCATCGTGGTATGACCACTGCATCATATTCTAAACGAAAATTTTTTTTACAAAAAAATCTTTTTTATAGTGGTTTATTATAAAAATATTTTCTTTTTCGCTACCAAAATTCGCGTTGTAATGAAGATTTTTTTTTTAGAGTGTGCTACGTCTACTGAAACATCGAAGAGTAAATCTTTGTCATGCCTCAAATGTAGACGTTCAGTACAATACTTATATAAATTAAAGTATATTACATTTTTTTTAATAATTAGTGCGCTAAACACCTCATTTGTAAAAAAGATTCTCCCAATTCAAAAGTTTGTCTATTGCACATCTTAGCAGTGGCAAATGATGTAGTTCATAAGTTAGTTGTGGCTTTCTCTATGTCCTTTTTTATCTTGACTAGGTTGTACAGGGTTCGTTCATTTTGTTGTTAAACGTGTTATCGTCTACGTCCTAAGAGCGTGTCAGACAAATGGACCGTAAGCGTACGATTCAGTTGTGGTGTGATACCAAATAAACATACGAGTTGTTAAGTTTTGATTTAAGTGCGCTTTAAAATTTTTGATGGGGAATCCATCTGGCTCTAAAGAAGAAAATAACAACAAAGAACGGAGCAAGGGAAAAAAAGCGGTACTAGAGACAAGAGTGAGTTAGTACCTCCTAGGAAGGGACTTCGAACATAATTAACAGTCCTGGAATAAAAGGACACCACGTAAAAGTGAAATGAAGACAAGAGAAATGACCACAAGGCCCTTGGACACAATGGCCCAGGAATCACCGACGGAAAACAAAGTAGAGACAAAATATTATCTAAAAGAGTACTTGAGCGGCATACATTAGTGAGTCTTCGGCGAGATAGTGAATGAGTTGGAAATACAAGTGTATTTTTCTAAACGTTTATGAGCACCGGTGTTGGCGCGAGCAACAAGGATGTCCCGCTAATGGCTGTGCTACGTGTCTTGGAAAGTTAAATGTGAATGAACGGTCCTCGTAGTAATTGTTGTTCACTCAGACCCGTGCTTTGACGCAACAGACGCAGTAAGGTGTTGCAAACTTGGGTCGCAGTTGAAAGACTGCTCTTGCGGGCGGAATGTGTTGAAAAAAATACTGTAGTTGGTAAGACTGTTTCCACAGTCAAAAAACTATTGTCTTTTATTTTGCACGTAACAAAAAATCCTCTAACTAAATCTAACTTACCCATAATTCTACTTTTATACAGAGGATTTAGATTTTTGTACATTAACTTAATAAAACAAGAAAACACAATTTCCCAGCCAGTTAACTCTACCAAATACACATGATTTTCTAGCAACTTTTCATTTTTTTTATCAACAGAACCTTTTACGTCTATATCATGCAGTAATCAGCTTTCACACGATTTTCATAAATTTCTTTCCAAGAACAAATTATGTATGAAAATATAGTCTAAGGCTGCCTGTTTATGAATTTTCATTAGGATATGGGATATTAGTAGGGGAAATGGAAGTGTTAGAAAATTTCATTGTAAACAAATGAAAAATAACGCACTATAATAATTAAATTTATATAATTTTTCATGTGAAATTAAATTTAACAAAACTAACACGTTATTTTAAAGTGACTGCCTGCCCAAGTCTGCCGAGCGGTGTTAAAGCTTTTGAAGATAGAAATTAATTTAAAAAAAACCTGCTTAAGTGTGCGTGGTACATAATTAAGCGCTAAAAGCATCAATTTAGAATTGTAGGTTTCTCGAAGCAAAAAAAAAAAAAAAAAAACAATACCAGACAGTAGTTTTACCAACTTTCTGAGCAAAAATTTTTCTTGAGTAATGTAGGCCTATATATGAAGAACAATCTCTGTCACCGAGATATTTCGCATTTAATTTCAGTGCGAGAGATTACGCTTACATTAAATTTAGTACACCAGGACAGGGTCTTGTAAAATACTTTGATTAATTTTCTAACATCCAAACAATAACTTCACGGATTTACACGCCAGTAAGAATTTGCTGTGCTACTAACACGGAAGGACTGAACGTGCAAATTATTACGAGCAAAGCTATCTATGCTATATCACCAATTATTGATTTCATAATAAACAGTATAATTATCATCAGATGATCGTATCATCACCTGTTTGAACGTCAAGTGCCTTTAAAATTTTTGACGCCCTGAGTTATAAGACGCGTTTTGAGTCGATTCCAACGGGCGTGAACAAGCAGACATAGTATTATGGTTTGAGATGTTAAATTTTACTAGTTATGAAATGTATATATTGTGATGACCAGTTAACAAGAGATAGTAGAAGTTAAATAAAATAAAAAAAATATGCAAGACTTACAAAATTTTCACTTTCCCATGAATACGCTTTAAATAAGAAATGTATGATTCTCATAATATATGCCCAACAGCCGACGAAGCTAGGAAATCGGGCTTTAATTATTTCAAAGTAAATGTTATATTGCTAGAGACTTGCTAATTTTACGATATTATTTGGCTACACGCTAGTATTTATCGCGCTACACTCACTCTCTTGATGTTATTGGCACCGGATCTTCGTATATTTGTGTACCAGAATTAAAGCACAGCCGGCATTTTACAGTTGACTTAACTATCATTGGTTTGAAGCGCTATGGTGTGTCACACAAACTGTCAGCCAACAGCAGGAGGTAAATGTGCGCACAGTTACTTGAAATCCAGTCTGCTATTATTAGAGATGATGGTATATCGCGAAAATGTTTTGCGTCAACATAGCCTTGAAAACACTGACACAACGTAGCTGTCTGCAGACCAATAACATGCATTAAATATTAAAATAGCGGCATTCTTATTGGCTCAGTCAAATAGGGCAGTAGCTCCACGTACAAGGAAAAGCCAGTAATTTTTTGATAAGTTGAACGTATGTTGAAGCCTAGGAAATAGTCAAGTTTTTCCGCGATAAACCATCATCTCTAGCTATTATATTATGACTAGAGATGGTGGAATTTCACGAATTCAATGACCTGCATACTAGAATCAAGTATCCAATGCATACTCAAGACCCGACCATTTGTCCACTTGCTGCTACTCATTGGAACAACATACAACGAACGAATATACAGGGCTTGAATACGTATAGTACAATGGATTCTAGCCTGCACGTAATTGAATTCGCGAAATTTTCCTGTCCCTACTAATAATGACGTGAAATTTTAAAATGTCTGTAGCATACATCCTTGCTTTACGTCTCGACGACAGCGAGGACAATAGAGACGATGAGACACGACTTGGTACAATGACAGGAGCTGGGAGAGGAGTCGGCAATAGTCTGTGCTATGGAACCATCCCAGCATTTTCTTGCGGCGATTACGGGAAACCAAGGAAAACCGAAATCAGGATGGTCGAAGCCGGGTATCGAACCAAGGTCCCCCGAATGCGAGTCTAACGTGTTACCGTTGTGCCACCTCGTCCGGTGTAAATTGTAAACATGGCCAAATATAAAATATTGTTTGGTGAGTGTAATTATAAATACAGTAGGGCCTATAATGAGTTATGCTTAAAACCTAACGGGACTACTGATGTGGCGAAAATACATCAACGAAACTTATAAATTTAATGATTCTTACACGTATGACCATTAAGTTTCGAGGTCATACTTAATTATACGATTAAAAGCAGAACTGCATTTTTTTTTACTCAGGGTGGAATTATATTCTTGTAAAACTTGATCTACACAAAGGTTATCTCCACAGTTTGAATTACAAAGTCACTGCAGTCTGTTATGTTATAACATGTAATATAACCTTACGTGACTTAAGTTACTAAGCACTGTTTTGACCCGTTACGTGTGCAGAATGGGTTTCTAACGTTCTCGGTAAAGAAAGCAGCAAAGAGAATTCCTTCTTCTCTAAAAGTTTGTTACACAAAGCAGTGCTATGAAATAAGTGATGCCAAATAATATTGATGCCATTTAGGTTTTGCTTAGTGATCTATAACTAGAGATGATGGTATATCGCGAAAATGTTTTGTGCCAAGATAGCCTTGAAAACACTGACACAACGTAGCTGTCTATAGACCAATACCAGGCATCCAATATTACAATATCGGGATTTTTATTGGCTCAGTCAAATAGGGCAACAGCTCCACGTACAAGCTGAAGCCAGTAATCTTCTGGTAAGCTGGACGTGTATTGAAATCCATCAAACAGTCAACTTTTCCCGCGATAAACCATCATCTCTATCTATAACTTAGCGAACCTTATACTGGTACATGCATTTCTAAACGTAAAATAAAATCTTTGGTGATATGACACAATGGTACGATAATTCGCTGGATATTAAATACGTAATTACAAATATGCAACTCAAGAACTGATGACTTAGAAAATAAGCGATTACTAACCTGTAAGGTCAGCTATATTGTCACTTCGACCAGTATTGCTCATGACGCCCGAGACAGCTTTCGCGTGGTTTTCAATTTAATGCGATATGTAGTAAAGATTACTTGGCATGCGTTGCAACGATACTCAAATTAATATAATGTTATTTTAAATCTATTTATTGAATTGCATTTGGATACACTAACTATTTTTGTTTTTATATTTGATACGTACACGAATAAATCGGCTTTTCCGACACGTGATAAATTACGGTAATTATTTTACGTTTTAAAAAACAATTTTTGAAACAACCAATTTTTGAAAATTCTAAATGTCACAAAAAGATGTTGAGAGCCGTTATGACCGCTTTAGAAACATTTCGAAAACGGAATTTTTTTTCTAATTAGCTTAGGTATCCAGTTCGGCCCCTATCCCGTTTTGCCTCCTTACCATATTATATATATATATATATATATATATATATATATATATATACAGTATATGAGTCCTTTGCATGCGCAAGCACATCTCTCCAAAGTTACATCTCTATCGGTTGAATTTTTGTATAGGAACGCATACGCTACAAATAGATAGACATATGCATGTATATAATACTGTATACATACAGTCTGTAATAAATGAGTTGTCAAGGAGGTTTACGTAAGATAGGTAGGTACACGGGTTATCCACATGATGCATGTTTCTCGGACTTGACATTTTGTCAACAACGAGGTCATAATACACGGATTACGGATTATGTTTTTCGGACTGACAGGGAATGGGATAAGATTCACCCATGGCCTGTAGTAGCGAGGAACCATTCGTGCATTCACTTGAAGTCATTTCCGGAAAACAATGGAAAGCAGAAATAAGGATGGCGGACCGAGAATCTTATCTTATCACTGTGCCACCTCGCTCGATATGTTGGCGTACTAAAGCCATGAGAAGGAAGTTACAGAATAAAACGTGACATCACTGGTTTGGTTAAAACCGTTTTAAATTTCAGCACCACTACATTTTCCCCCAGGACATAATCAGCGACTGAATGAATGTGTAGAAACAAGCACATTTCACGTTATTTTTTTGCTAGTAGATTAGACTCCAAACGGCTTTACACTCGTTCGACGTCTTCCACTGGCCAAAAATGCCGTGGCCTGCCGCGGAGAGTGTATCTGTCCAATAATTAAAAGTTCGTGTCACACACATAGCTGACTTCACTTACGGTTTCGTGACCAATGGAATCACAGGTTGTACCCTGGTATGTACAGCGCAGGACAGCGAAGTTTAGCCTGTCACCAAATAATAACCCAAATTTAACATGTCCTTATAAATGCGTGACTTAGAGTGTGCGAATCAACGGTGGAAAAAAAAGGGGAGGAAGTGATCCATGGAATTTCCTATTTAGTATTTTTTTCTTTTACTTGTTATGTCTAATTGTAATCCTTTATCCGCCTGGAAAATTGTTTTACCTTCCATAAAATCAAGGATTTAAAAAAATATTCGTGTATACGTAATTGGTTTTGAAATGCAGTGTCAACTGTAATAGACGGCATTTAATGACACTATTTTACCTATAACAAAGTAATTATTTCCTGATTTTATTATGGAAATACTATGTTTGCTTTGGCTACTCAAAAACTACTTCTCTTTAAATCAAATCTTAAAAAACTCTACCCTACATATGTTCACGAAGTGGCAGTGGAACTGATAGAAGTTCACCCACATTTTCTTTCGAACGCCTTAATTTATACGGTGGGCCATACATGATAAGAACATTGACAATCACGATCATTCGGCCGGTGCGGTACTGCAACAGTTACTCTGGTTGCATATTATATAGAAGCAGGATGACTGGCATGCTATAGACGTGGAATGTTACAGAACTAGTGAAATGTACGGACGGTTCGAGTGATCTATAAGCCACGCCTCATCATCACGACCGCAGATATATTGACAGGTGTCACAGGCTATATGACGTACATCACACACCAATCCGGCCCATCCATCACTCGTACATTGTGAAGGACCTGTTCGTGAGACAGTCATGAACATGTCCAGGTAATCTTGTTACAATATACGTTTTTAATAAAACTTAGCAAAGGCACTCAACAATAATACACTGCTGCACTTTAAAAGTATTTATTCGTCTTCATGAAAGGTAAGCACATATACACTTTTAGGTATGAGAAATTACTTGCGCATATGTGTTGTAAATGTATATAGAAGTCATAGAGGTAAATATATTGTCAAACAACCGTAGAAAATTACCTGACAAATGTATGGATAAATTTCCCTACAAATAAGGAAATATTCCACACATATTGAGATAAAATTCCTAATCAGTAAAAATGAGACAGGTCTGAGATATTTGTAGCTACAAATTTTCCTATTATTGATATTGTGCGCCTAATTTACAAGAATATTTACAGCGCAAATATAAATCGAGCCACATTGCACTAGTATACTACTACACCACTGAGAATTTTTTAAGAATGAGATTTTGTCATGGCGTCTCGTTTCTATCTTGTAAGTGAATTTTAGTTTACGAGTTACGCAGAAATTTCTCTAGTATTACGAAAAAATTCCCTTGCGTTATCATGAAATTTCATTGCGTGTATGCGCATTTAACATTGAAGTACGGAAATGTGATATATTAAATGGCAAACAACTTCCCTATTTAAATGAGTAGGTATTATCGTGCAGTGGATAGGTAAATTATTATTTTTAATTTGTATGAGAGTCAGTGGAACAGCAAACAATGAACAAATAGACGGGCCTTGATTATGCATAGTACAATGGATTCTAGCCTACAGGTCATTGAATTCGCAAAATTTTCTAGTCATTGCCCATGGGTAAAACCCAACGACATAAGGGCGACGTAGTTGTTGACGTGAGAGCCAGTCTAGGCCTTACCGCCTGCCTGTTTCTGTACTTCAAACGCGGTATCTAGCCCCTGCTGTACTGGGCTCTTAACAAGGAAAGGATTTTACAAAGGAACTCATATTTTGTACATAAGAACTCTTTGTAAATGTTCCTGTGCTTCAAACACCTGCCCAATTGAAGTGTGTCGTGTTACGTGAACGAGGCATTAGATGTGCGATAGTATTCCTCATTACTCGCTACTCGGCTGGCAGAACGAATGATAGCGACAGCAAGTGTGCGAGGCATAATTTGAACGAGAGAGGGACAGGAGTGTAATTACACGCGTATTGATGGACGGAAATGACGGAGGTTCCACGGCTACCCTCAGGGTAGACGCGTTGGCTGCACGATAGTATCACCTGTCGACAACGCGACCACTAAGTCTTGTAACTGTAACTGGTACATCTCACAGTCAGTTCTCTTAGCATTTACATTACATTGGCAGGCCAAGGCCGTGCTGTAAACGAGGAATCAGTGTTCAGATTAATTACCAGAGACTGGACAATTTCGCGGGTTCTTTTAGTTTCTTCTTTATTATTTGGTTAGGATCCTCCCGGAGCAGTGAAGTGTGTCAATCGCCAATTGCTAGATCCGCTGATTTTTTTTTTGTGGAAATAATTCTGAACCAACATGCTTCAATGCCTTATGTGTATGTTTTATGGTCGATGGTTGGATATGTTTCTTAAAACTCTCAGCGTCTTAAGGCGGTTTCACAACCATGCTTAACGCACGTACGAAAAGTATTAAGGATAGGATCCACAACAAAATTTAATCGCGCCGGACGATGCCTCTGGTCGGCGGGTTTTCTCGGGGATCTCCCGTTTTCCCCTCCCTTTCATTCCGGCGCTGCTCCATACTCACCTCATGTCACGCCACATCAGCTCTAAAGACCTCGATGTTGATCACTGACCAAAATCTCTCACTCTTTTAATCTAGACATGCGCGGAAATTGTTTATGTCATAACAAAATGTCGGTAATAGACAATCGTACTTAATGTTTATTTCTATAAGCAAATTAAATAATTTATAACCACAAGATAAATTATTTCTCAATATAAATTAATAGACGTGCACGTAAGTCGTTGGAACAAGTTGGAAAAAATTTCTTTTCAACCCAAAATCAGCGACTCATCAATTCCGAACACGAACTGACAGTTTTTTGAATTCTAAACCGAAAACAAAACGCGAATTTTTCAGGTCCACAGTAATTCTACTTAAAGCTGATGGTTTATTGCGGGAAAACTTGATTGTTAACTGGGTTTCAACGCACGTTCAGCTTACCAGAAGATTACTGGCTTTAGCTGGTACATACTGTAGAGTTTTTACCCTATTTGACTGAGCCAATAAGAATCCCACTATTGTAGTATTTTATGCCTGTTATTGGTCTGCAGATAGCTACGTTGTGTCAGACGTACAACAGCCAATAATACATGTATACAGAAGCTACAGTGTTTTCAAAGGTATGTTGGCACAAAACACTTTCGTGATATACCATCATCTATAGTTATACTGTTTCATATTACTTCAAAAAAGTTGACAGATGCTTACGGGCAAACATATTTTTTATGTGTACAGTACGTACCACAATGCAACACAAAATGTACAGTACAAAATTGTCAAACTGACATCTCAAGTTCACTTAACTGTCGACTGACATAGCAAGTAACTTCTACAATATTTAATATGTCGTGACATCAGAAGTGACAAACTTTACTGAAGTTATGCGAAACAGAGTGTACTTCTTAAAGGAGCATTTTAAACATAACTTTTTCAAATACAAAGTTTTCTACGGCAAATTTGTACAAGAATACTAGGACCACATGAAAAGTTTTCTTCAAATTTCCTATATTTTTATTCTAATGTATACTATATAGTTGTTTTAGCTTTAAATTTCGTAAAAAAAAATTAGTGAATATTATTTTTGAAAATCCAGTGCATTCCAATATATTTTCATAATTTTTCAAACACCGAGAAAAATGGTAAACTGCCCCTCCCCCCGGATATGTAAGGTAAATAAATTGCACTTGAATTTCAGGGGAAATTTAACTTATACATTTATTAGTAATTCCTTATCAATAAAAATAAAAAAATTCACAACAAAATTAAAAAAAATATTTTTAGTGTAGTCTACCTATCACAAAGTACGTGATATTTTTTTTTTTATAAAATCCTTAGATTTACGTCAGTAGTTCAATACGTTAACCATTAGGATGCTGAGGTTTGATGAAGAACGTATTTTGTCTAACGTATGCCTAACATTCCATTACACGAGATACGCATGTCGTACAATAATTATACACTAACGTATTTATAAAATGTCACTATCAAATATGGCATTTTACTGTTCAGTGCGGTAATTCTACGTTTTATACACGAGGATATAAATTCCACACTAAAATAAGAATCGTGCGTTGCAGAAAGGGGTTAAGTCACAAAAATCAACTTCAGAGATAATGAAGAAAAACAAATGAAAAATTGTACTTATAAAATTTGGAAACCAATGATTTTATGCATTAATCGGGACATAAACTGTGGTTAATTTATAGACTGAAATACATCAAATGCAGACAAATAAGTAAATAAAAAAAGAAATATTGATGTGACTTATCCCATTTCTGCGCTGAAGTTCATACTACTACTACATCCTACGGTAAAGAACTGTATACCAGCTTAGCAATTTACATGTTTGCATCATACCAAGGTGTAAAACAAACATAACAATATATTTTTAAGTACTCTTTTATTAGGCCAGTATAAAACACTATACATAAAAAATAATAATGAATTTTTGTAACACAATCATAACACTGCCTCTATAATGTTGTTGTTGTCTCAAGTTTTCATTATATAGTACCTAGTGAAAAACAATGTACATACATATTCTTGCTCTATGTAAAACTAGTTAAGAACAGATTTTATAATGTCAGGAACACAATACATAAGTTATACCAAGGCTACTTTTTAAACAATAAAACTCTAAAATGCCAGTACTTCTTCAATAACACACACTGTGCTGATACATTACTAATGTCTGACGTGCTCCATTATAAGTAGGCACCTAGTACGAACAAATACCTACACATATTCTTGCTCTATGTCAAACTAGCTTATGGGCGTTTTTATGGTGTCATGAAGAGAATACATAAGTCATACCCAGATCTTTTTTTAACACAAAACACTAAGAAGGTAGTGTTTCTTCAATAACACACATTTTGCTGATATATTACTGATGTTTCAAGTTTTTATTATAGTAGTGCGAACAAATATACAGTCAATGCCTGCTACATGTTTGCTTCGTAGAACTTAACTTTGCAAAACCATTTTCTTCTTACAGATCATCGTCGCTGTTCTGTTCTCTTACAGAAGTAGGCCATTCCAATATTTCATTGTAAAACTAAGAATACTCTGGTGGAATGAAGTGCTTTACTTTAGCAATATCTTCTAATTTACAAACATTGATTGGAATCTTACCACTGTATGCCTTATGAACTGGTAGTGGTGGACAGCTAGTACCTGGTTTTCGTAACTGGAAAGTGTGTGTTGTGATGGTGTTACTTATGAATGTGGATGCTTGAACAGCCCCAGGAAAATTTTTGCGGTACAGGAACTCACTGAACTGTGCTGGGTTGAACAACACTTTCTGATCTCTTGGTGTTCCCCTAGCAGTATCTACAGAGCAGCACACTCTCTTGTAATATTGAGGCCACCATCGCTTAAAATCCTTGATGTCGTCTGATGTAACCACTGTAACTGAAAATCTGTTATTTGTACCGGCTTGGCATATTAATTCAATGTACTGATATGGTACGTAAATCCTATCCATCTTCTTGATTAACCGCTTTACAACACCAAAGTCACGGTCACAGGGTAGGTAGGAATGTCCTCGTTGTGGAAAGTAGTGAGCAATTTTTTCAAACTTTCCTAAATCCGAAAGGGCAAGTAACATCCTAATGACAGTATGATTTTTATTTTGCCCTCCACAGTTGTCACTGAAGATGTGAACCTCTTTCACTTGTGAAGACACCTCTGTTTCTAAGTAGTGTATAAGAAACGAACAAACCTCATTCGGAGACTTGCGAGCAATGCCTTCATGATGTATAGGTGCTTTGCCTATCTTTTAAGTTGTGAATGCAAAAGTTGTTAACCCATAGTTGTCTATAATAAAATATCTGTTGAACTGGTGTATGTGGTAATGGTAGATTTTGCATGTAGTCACAGCACATTCCAAGAACATCATTTCGTTCCTTACACATTTCTTCCACTTCCTTCATTTTTTTATAAAATTTTTCACTGCTCCTTTTATGCACAGAAAGTTCTGCAACAGCTGCCCTCTTAGCGGATTCACATAGCGCTGAGTTTTTAATTTTGACATTCAACTCCTCGCATTTTCTGCAGGTATCAATCAACCTGTGGTCGTCCAAACCTCAGGGAAAAATTTTCACGAAAGTAGGTTTGGTAGTATTTATATTTTATGCCACTTGCAGGGTGTTTTTCCAAAAAAAAAAGTTCATGCAATATTTTAACATTAAGACGTGCATCCAAATACTTGGTTTCTGTGTTTGAATAATGTGTGATTTTAGTTGGGAAAGATGCAATGTGTTCATGTATGAGCTGGCAGGTTTCTTTTGGAAGAGCATTGCTCTTTTCATTCTTTCCCCTCATGTCTTTTGGAGACTTTCCTACAGAAAGCAGACTACATAATCGCTCCACTTGCTTCTTTCCAATGCCATATGTACTTGCAAAAGCTGCTTTACAAACACTAACCTCTATATTATTACTTTGCAAAACATAATACCTGTATGTACATTTTCTTTGTTGCCCATTCTGCGTCCAAGGTCTTCTCCGCGATATTATCTGCACCTCTATTAACCTCTGGAGATGAATGTCCTGCTCATCCTTTGTAGAGAATGTGTTCATTGTTTGAATTGCGTGCATGTAATCTTCATCAGAAAGTTTTGTGGAACACTGCTTTCGGCACCTAAAACAATAAATGTCAACACACAATGAGGCCTACTAAATCGTAGATGTTTTGTGTTTTCATTCAATTAACAGATAAGTTTGCTTTAACTTACCCACATGGTTTTCCTGTTGCACGGGCTTGTACAGTTTTCCCAACCCAATTTTCAAATTCCTCGCCCATAACTCTGAATTTCTTTATAACATTCCTTTTATACATTTCTTTATTACACCCTCGTTTCCGTTTCGTTTTAGTTTCATTACCTTCTGGTACATTCATCTTATCCGACATTTCACCACAGTTTAATAACAAAACACATGATAAAACAAAACAGCAGCAATATTTTCATACAGTTGCAATCCAAAGAGGAATGTATAATGCTCTATAGTAAACTAGGAGATCACATTTCACCTAGCAGGGCAGAAAGGGGATAAGTCCTGGACTTGTCTCTTTTCTGCACTGCACTCAATATAAATTGGTTCACTAAATAGTATTTCAAGTATACGGACATGTTCCGTTTCACCACAGAATGATGTAATATAGCCAAAATAATAGTTTCCTGTTCATAACTCAATTTCTTCCATTTGTGGACTTATCTCCTTTCTGCAATGCACGATTAAATTTGCAGGTGCAGTGTTTTATGTGTCGTTACTTTCATTTAACCAACACCCTACGTCAGTTGTTTCCAAGGTCCGTGGCGAGTGTAGGTTCGACATCGTAAAGTATTGGTGGGATATAGAGAAACTGGCCAGGTAAACGACCTTTCTTTCTGACTGTGAGTGATGTAATGTCTCTCTAGCTGCAACTCTCAAGCAGTGGGACTGGTCTGGCGACAAGTTATGTCACCTTACTTCTCCAGCTGACCAGTGAAACACGACTGAGGAAAATATCCATAGAGCTCGGGGAGTCGGGCTCTTATTGACTAGCGGACGACACCGGACCAACAAATATATCACATATATATATATATTTTTTTTTTTTTTCCACGCTTTGTTCATGTAAACGTTCGCTTACTTTCCCTTCTCGCCCGTGACTGTGCGATGTATTTGATATATCGGCAACGGATAGACATTTTTGAAAATTAAAACAATTGCAATTTGATGACAAATTACATATTTGAATATCACAATATTATTTTATAATATTCAACAGACAAAATTAAAGCCCATTATATTAAAAATGCCTGTCTAAAATTAAAAAAATAAGGCAGAATTTCACATGCAAGTTTAGATAAATTGTATTACTATAAAGGCGAATTACTAGGAAAATATTAGGCCCACGAAAGTAACGATGAAATGTATCGAAATATAGAAAAAATCACAGGCGATGAGACAAAGAAGACTTGGTATTTTTAGGACATTTATATCGAATGCAATACTGCAGATTAAAGAATAGTATTTTCAAATATTTGTGGGTTAAAAGTTAAAAACAAGTTGGATCCATGAAGTAAGAGAAAAAAGGATCTTGAAAAAAATTATGTTAAATCATAGCAAACAGATGACATACGTGTTCAGGGAAAAAGATTCCAAGGTAGGAAAGCGAAAAAGACTGGTCCAAAGTGGTCAGAAGACAGGAAGAAGAAACATTGTGAACGGATGAATTAGTAGGCTACCGGAAGAAAATAAAATAAAAATATGTAGTGTATTGAAATATGGCACTGGTACTTGGCACATCCACGAGGAGAAAAATAATTAAAGCAAGTTAGACTCTTAGGGGCTTATTCATAGTCGTTTTTGACCCGGACTAGTGCGGGATTATCGTCGGACTAATTTTTGTCTTATTCATAGACGCGGACTAACGCTAGTCCGAGGATCATCGTGCGTTAGGCCGGTCTAACTTTTAGTCCGGACCAAGGGTAGGTTTAACGATGGGCTAAGTCGAAAATTAACATGGCGGACCATTACAATATAAGACGACGTCTGTTTTATATACGCAGCTTATGGAATATAATGGATATTTTACACTAAAATCTTATTATACGTCTACACTGATAATTTATTTAGTAATAAGCATTAGTTACTTAATTTAAAACGGTCAAATTCAAACTTTGTGAGCAAAAAATCTCGCATTGCGTGTTTATTGTAGCATATAAGACAATTACGTACAGCAATAATATTTTATCAAGTCTAATAAGATGGGAATTATTGCTATTAGCAATATGAAACCGTAAATATACGATTTGCGTTGTATATATTTACTATCATCTTGCATTTGTATATAGAAAATTACCTACTTGTAATAATAATTGTCTGTAGCTCAGCGGTAGGGTACTGACACAGTAATCCAAAAGTTGTGGGTTCAAATCTCGACTGGTGGAAAAATTTTTTGTTCTTTAAAGTTGTTAGTTTTTAATTGTACATGAAGAAAATAATGCAGTTTTCTTATTTTATAAGTGCATTTATTCTGTAAATTCTGTAACGTTATTAAATTCGTTCTACATCAAGACAGTAAATCCTGTAATATTTTGGTATAGATACCTCTATTTGCACAAAATATTCTTATACATATTTCCGACGTTTACTGTTAAATTTTCTTGTTAGTTCGTTACATAATGGCACAGCACATATCGTTCTTAATAAAATTCAGACTAGTGAAATATACGTGTTTATGTATAGGTAGTGTAGATTAACCAGATATAGGTCTATTAGTTTTGAATCCTGCAATGCTTTTACAATATGTGTCAGGGATTATTTCCCCCATTCTTTCTCATGTTTCATCAACAGTAACTTAAATTATTGTTTTAAAAGGCGATTTTTTACCACATATAAATTTCTGTTTATGATTTTACTGTCAGTTTGGACGTAATACCGATTAAATAAATATAACTTTGGTATCCTGTGACTATTAATTTAGTAGTTTAAGAAATTAAAAAAAAAAAAGTGTTTCACGAAAACTTCAATTTCACGACTCCAAGTTAGAAAGCGAAAGCGTTTACACTGCTCTACAACAGCCACATTAATAGTGCTATCTGTAAAAAAAAATTAACTTAATTTTTTATGTTCAGCATATCTAAATAAAGTGGCTTATTGATACAAAATGTAATAACATCGCACAATATATTCGCTATATGACATAACCGAAACAATATTTCGGGCAAACGTAATTGTAATTCAAAAAATGTTTACTAGCAAATGCTTGCCTGTGTGTTAAAATGTGATGTGCGCATGCGCGAAGCATGTGGCAACAGTGTACAAGGCTGATCCCGCGACTATCTCTAGCCCGGCGTTAGTTGGCGTTTATGAATAACGTAACACTTGGTCCGGACTAAGTCAGGACCAACCCTGGACTAACTGGCACAAGATGATCTCAGGATCATCTCGGAACAATCACACGACTATGAATAAGGCCTTAAATAAATTGCTATGCAGGCTATAACACACTTTGATTATTTTCGAAGTACAATAAATATATCGGCTAACACGAAATTCGTACAGAGATAAAAATATTTTTGGAAAATTGTTACAGGAAACATAGTTCTGTTAAAAAAGAAAACACGTTGTTCGTTCTATTCAAGAAAAATATCGGCCTTTAATTACAATAATTGCAATGTAAATTGTTGGTAAGATCTTGTCAAAGAGATTCAGTATCATAACATCGATATCAATATGACTTGCTATTGTTGAACCAAGCCAAAAATGTGACTATTGCAGAATCTTGTTTTCTCGTCTACAACGAAGTGTTTAGAAACGATTACATTCAATTTGACACACATACAGGAACTAGAAGATGAATCGGCCATAGCCTTTGCTAAGGAACCATCCCAGCATTCTCCTGGAGTGATTTCTGATAACCACTGAAAACCAAATTCAGAATGGTCGAAGCCGGTAATAGGACCCGGGTCCTTCGAATTCTAGTTAAACGAGTTGCGCGCTCGCCATCTCTCTCGAAATCTTGTTATTTCTTCCATCTCTCATAATTTTTTAGGTGAACAATGTAAATTTGGCTTGTGCGTAAATGTTCATAGTAGTGAACTTTAGTTGATAAAACAGTCATGTATAATCAACATGATATCAATATATATTAACTTATTCTGTCCAATTCGAATATTTTTACTATTATGTCAGATTAAGTTAGTTTCTTTTCAACCCAAAATCAGCTACTCTATCAATTGCGAATGCGACACGAACTGACAGTTCTTTTAATTCTAACTTATACACAAAACAAAACGCGAAATTTTCAGGTCCATATTAATTATACTTAAACTTGATGGTTTATCGCGGGAAAACTTGACTGTTTTCTGGGTTTATATATATATATATATATATATATATATATATATATATATATATATATATATATATATATATATATATAGGAACACTATCATTGACGCAAGGGAAACAATTTTACCATACCTACTTTTTTTTAACACATCTACATATCGATGTACTAAATTTACAAATAATTTTTTACAGTGTAGTTATGTTCGTCGACAAATGAACACAACTATACTTTTTCAAAAAAGTTTAGGTATTTATAATTAACAAATGCATTAACTAACTGCCGGAGGGGAAAAAATGAAAAACAACAATAGGCTACGAGTCCGCATGGGAGATACGCAGGCCTAGGTCACAGCCACTCATGTATAGGGACATTTAATTCTCGTGGAAATGTTACGTAATTGATTGTAGTTCGCAACACTTTAGGCTAATGGCCACTTGAATGAGTGAGACTTGCAATTTTCGGGTTGGGTTATTATCTGACAGCGGATTAGACTCCAAGTCACTGTATACCCATCTGACTTGTGCAGTTGGCCAGCAGTTTGCGTGGTACACCTGGAGAACTTTTCAACCAAAGAAATAAGACGATCTGTAAAATGCCCTCTATTCTGTAATGCAAACAAACAAAAATACGAAGGTTCGGAGACAATAACTAAGGACTGGAAAATTTCGCGAATTCAATTACCTGTAGACTAGAATCCATTGTACTATGCATACTCAAGCCCCGTCTATTCGTTCATTGTTTGCTGTTCCATTGAGTAGCAGCTTGTGGACAAATAGTCGGGGCATGAGTATGTATAGTACAATGGATTCTAGCCTGCGGGTCATTGAATTAGCGAAATTTCCCAGTCCCTAGTGATAACGCCGCAGAGTATGTTCTTGTGAGTATAGGCCAGCGAATACTAGCATGTTGCCAAATATTAACAACACGAAGTTTCCTTGTCTCTAAAATGACTGCATGACTACAGCTCTACCGTGTCGTCAGGGGCGTACCTGGAAACCACTGACGGATGGTGTTGAAGAAAACGTATTCTGACTGGCGAAAGCCTAATAACAAACGTCTCCTCATAATAGCAAACGGCTGACAACCACACGAGACGAACGGATGGCCAACTAACTTACTCAAATTTATCCTGTGCCAATGAAGAGAAAGCATTCAAAACCAGACGTGTCAAAAATCCTATTCCAAATAAACTAGGCGTGTTACACAACAGTGTAAACTAAGATTTAATAAACTTAATTCATGCGATAATGGATAATAATTTTCCCTTATCGTGAACTTTTTTTCCCACTTTATGCTACAACTAGATCTTAGAATTGTTTGTCTTTGAAAGTCTGCTCCTCAAATATAGTTCCTCTAAAAACGCGTATCCCTATTAATGTATCGTATTGGAACAGTTATTTTCTCCATACGTCTTCATTGTTCGGTTCAGTCTTTGTCTGGTGCGGTTGTTTACTCGGCAGGCATACTGCTCCCTGACTATAGAGACAGAGGTTCGATCCCACCCACCTACAAGTGCTAATTTTAGACAGTATTGTCTGACCGCAACGCCCCTACCTACTGTAAAATGAATGGACCAGTGCTTCCTCCCCGCCCACGCCACTTGTAGTGTGATAGTGTTACAACTCCAACATATGCTGTCTTCTACTCAACTATCATACTATATAAAATAAAAACCATCTTCATTTGAGTTATAATGTTATTTCACTTAATTAACAATTCTTTGGTATGGCAGTTACCTAAGAACATTAAATTTCAATTGTAAAATTGTTGGAGGTAAAATATGTTAATTTTAGTCGATGGCAATATTGGATGGCTAAATTGCAGACATACAAAGTGCCTAGGAAATTGCATCTCTCCAAGTCTGTCGCTATGTCGTAGCAACATTGACAGCTCTTCAAATGTCCGACCGCTTGGGTAAGTTATTTTCAAATATAGTTCTAATTAGTGCATGCGAAGTCACGTCACAACCTCTGCCATATTGTATTTCACTTTATCGAATGTCCTGCATTACGTCAAAGAATATTGGTTTTTAACATGTTTTACATTTTATTAAATCCAGTAGTTTAATCCCAGAGAAGACGTTTTCTGATGGTATAAATAGAGATGATGGTATATCGCGAAAATGTTTTGTGCCAAGATAGCCTTGAAAACACTGACACAACGTAGCTGTCTGCAGACCAATAACATGCATCAAATATTATAATAGCGGTATTCTTATTGGCTCAGTCAAATAGGGCAACAGCTCCACGTACAAGCTGAAGCCAGTAATCTTCTGGTAAGCTGGACGTGTATTGAAATCCATCAAACAGTCAAATTTTTCCCGCGATAAACCATCATCTCTAGATATAAATGAGAATCGTAGGATACTATAGACCGTTCACAATAAAGTGAGCACTGTATAAAGTTTTCTTTCGGCCGTTTTGCAGCCATCTTTACTGTGTTTAATATGAAAACTCAATGTAACTAAAAATCAGTGTAAAAGTTTCAACACACTCAAAAGTTGACATATATTTGCCCGATATAATATTTTTTTATCAATTACAAGTTATGCTTAGAGATGATGGTATATCGCGAAAATATTTTGTGCCAACATAGCCTTGAAAACACTGACACAACGTAGCTGTCTACAGACCAATAACATGCATCAAATATTATAATAGCGGTATTCTTATTGGCTCAGTCAAATAGGGCAGTAGCTCCACGACAAGGAAAAGCCAGTAATCTTTTGATAAGCTGAACGCACGTTGAAGCCTAGCAAATAGTCAAGTTTTCCCGCGATAAACCATCATCTCTAGTTATGCTGAGTGTTCAGTTTATAGTGAACAACCTATATAATTCTATGTACGAAACTTAACGGTAAAATAATTTTGCCAAAATTATATTACTAGCCAACCAATTATTTATGTGTAGTGCAGAATGAGAAGTATAACAACTCCATTTGTAACGTGTTTTATTTAATAAAATATTGGTTGATACATTTTCACGTTGTCGCTGCAATGTTTATTAAATTAAACAATTGAATATACTATAAAGGAGGTATTCTATTATGCAAGTTGTTGAATTCGATAAATATATTAATAAAACTATTTTGCACTGTACTTACTTCAAACGGATAAATAACACTACAGTGTGGGTCTGTTCACTATGGCCTTGCATTGATTATGGCACGCTTTCCAATTTCTAATAGGCTATAAGTAGGGCCCGGTAGTTTTCGCGAAAAGATTTTCTCCCCGCTTTGTTACACCTGCAGCTCAACTTAATGGCTATTGGCAGAGTGTTTTTGTGCAGAGTCGTTATTCATTTGACTGTGCCAATCAGTACACGGATAACTGCCACACATCACGTCTGTGATTTGCGGGTTTAACCTCCACACGCTGGGTGTTACGGCAACCAATCACTGACCACAAAGCAGAGATGCAGGTGCGCACGTATGCCACTGAAACAAAGTGGTGCAAACATCTTTTCGCGAAAACTACCGGGCCCTAGCTTATAAGTGTACTCAAAAGTACACAAGAAAACTAAGCGGAATCGGAGAGAGCATGGAACACAGATTAACGCCAAACATTGTATGAAATCTGCTGAGTTCGAAAGTCAACGCAAAACAAACATAAAAGGGAAATTTCAGAAAATGTTTTTTGCCAAATTTATCGGCAAAAATTTTGCCAGCTGTGATGAGTTTATGATTAACAATTTGCAATGCCGAATTTTAGTACACTGGGTTCACGCGAAATATATTGTCGAAGGAATACATCTCCCTGCTAAGGGTTTTCTCTTTATAAAATTGCAGAATCTGTGACATGTTATTTTCCGTACAGAATAGCAAATATCTGTGCACACACTAGGGCATAAATGTACACATACATTATTATTTCTACCGGAAGGTTTAGTAGATACTGCTATTCTACACCCACCATCACGTAGTTTTAGTTTACAATATCTAGTTGTTGACTGCACAAATAATTGAAGTTAAAGTTTAATAAACTTTGCTTACCATATTCCTTATCACTGCTATCTAAACCATCATTAAGGGGGACTGATCCCTGTCAGATCGGTTTTACGTTTTTTTCTTATAAATCAGGGAACAAACACATTGTTTTACTTTTTTCACGCTGACAAGGCATAGTTTATTGTTTCATTCACTTTTTGGAATCCATATGGCATTGTTTCTGTTAATTTTGTGGCCACTGTAGTCGCTCCCGTAAATAAAGCAATTTTTCTTTTTCAGCTGTTTCCCGTTGCAAAATAATGAATATATTATGGTTCCAGCAATTACAGAAAAACTATTAAGTTTGTATCTATGCCCTGTCGCGACAAAAATTTTGATACATCGACTGGAATAGAAGTTATCGAGAAAAAAACAGATAAATCCAAGGTGGTAGGGATCAATACCCCTTAAATTAAAATTGACGACACAGTGTTCACATTTAAAATGATATGTGTGAGTGTGTATGTGTGTATATATTTATATATGTATAAACGCAAACAAAGAAAATACCCGAAGACTGGAAATGTACGCTCATCCATCCTTTTCACAAAAAATGAGCTAGGACAGGTGTGAACAGCTACAGATGAATCTCCTTACAAGTCACCTACAAAATTCTCACAGCGTGCCTAGTCCAAAGAACACAAAAACCATTAGAAAACCATTAGAAAATAAAATTTTGTAGTACCAGGTAGGCTTCCGCCCTAGTCTTTTGTGTATAGAACAAATATGTAACTTGAAAACAGTACTGAAGAAATAATCACTCAGGAACACTCCAATCATCTGCCCCTTCGTAGATTTCAAGAAGGAACACGACTTTGTCGACCGACAGTCTATATTTAATATCTTAGACGAACAAGAACTTGACCCAAAAAAATATTAAGATTGATCAAGCAGACGCTGACTGTCACTAAGATTTAATGTGAAATTCATAGGGGAAATTTCTGAACTCTTCTGGATCAAAACCGGAGTACGGCAAGGTTATTGGCTATCCCCATTACTTTTCAAACTAGTTTTAGACCAAGTAATGAGAGAATGCGAAAAAGAGCTTAAAAAAAAAAAAAGAAACCAAGGACAGTGGAAACCAACACGGCTCGGACGACCGAAAGACAGCATAGAATTTTCACGCTTAGCATTCGCAGACGACCTGGCCATATTCGCGGACAGTGAAACAACAGCAACTAAGCAAATATAAGTCCTCAATGAATGTGCAGGAAAAGTTGTCCTAGAAATTTCTTACTCAAAATTGGACAGCCAAGATCTCAACACAAAATACGTCAAGATAAACAAAGTCGCGCACTTCAGATATCCAGGCGAAATCCTCTAACCCACAGGAGAGGAAAATATGGCACAGAACACTCGACTACAGAAAGAGCATACGGCAGAACACACGACATCTACAACAATCGACGCATGTCCATCACACAAAGCTCAGACACTACAACACAGTGATCAAACAAGAAACACTGTATGCAAGCGACACACTGACACACCTTACAAAATGTGACATGGAAAACATATTAAAAGAAGAACGCAAAATCATGAGAATATTTCTTAGTCCGAAACTATAACAGAAGAGGGTTACAGATTACAGTCTAGAAACACCAAAGAAGAAATGTTCAATCTAGCAGTGGACATCAGAAAAAGATGATTAAACTTCTATGGCTACGTCAGCAGACTATCACCAACAAGACTTACCAACAAAATCCTGACATACATACTAACAGTTAAATCAACAAGACCATGGACCAATCAAGTAAAAATTGACACGGCGAAGGCGCAAATAAATCCACCAGAAATTGAAGATACACCGAGAAAAAAAAAGCGAGCTGCTTGGAAGATCAGAAAGAATGCGAAAATGAATATGGATGCTTTGCGTGATTCTCCAGAGTCTAGTCGCAAATAATAATAATATTAATACCGTAATAATAAATACAAACACTCAATTTTAACAGGCTATTGAAAAGTGCTGCCAAAGACAATGGCTAACCACCACAGTATCACCCTCGCCTACTAGCCCCTTGCGGTCGTCAACTTCCACATAGTAAATGGAAACGGTGTAGTAAAAAAAATTGAAAAGCGGAACTAATTTTTCTTGACCGTTGTCAACCTTGCAGCGGTCCGGTAAGAATGTAAGCGTTTACCATTAGAAAAAAAAGCTCAATTAACAGGAAGAAGCCATTTTCACCAGGAAAGATGGCGTGAGAAGAGGCCAGTTGACCGCGAGCAGGCCGGGAGGATACAGCAGGCGGAAGGCTAAGTAAGAGGCGGGCGGAACGGTTCTACCTGAGGGAGGGGGAGGGGGAGGTTGGAGAAATCCCAGGGGGCCAAGTGGGCCAGCAGGAACACAGAAGAGCACTCGGAACGGCGGCGCCCCGGCCAGGTGCTTAACAAAGGATTGCACACTTGCATCCGCCCCAATAAAAGAGAAGTTTCGCCCGCCCGAATTTACCGGCCCGTCTGTGCATGTCCGGGAACTGCCGCTACAGCTTTACGACGAGGACTTGTCGGCTTTCACGTCGTCGCCCCCCCCCCCACTCTTACCCTTCTTCCGGTGAGTGATCCTCAAGACAGGGAGGGAAGCACATAGACACCCTCCCACCTCCACCAGAAATACCCACATTAGTGTAAAATTGTACAACAAATATTTTAACACTAAAATTTAGTATATTGAGAAATGTTCAAAATACTGACGCCCTTTAATTAATTTGGTATTATTTCCTAAAATTAATATTATACAACGCACCTTTCCCATGTTACAAATCATACGTCTAGACTAACACCTCTCTGAGAGAACCCATGGAAATTTATATCCGTAAACGTTATCGCGTATCAAACGTATTACACATTGTAAATAAAGCAACTGTTGAGCATTGTTGCTTTATATGTCTGTGGCATCACCGATATACAATACAGTTGACTACTGACTAAATATGTATAGGAGCAGTATCATTGATGTGGGGATGGAAAGAAAAGAATTTACAATACACTGTCCAAAGGTGATTTACAACTATTTTCAGTGCGTCCTGTCTGTTAACTTATTATTAAGTGAATTCTACACGTTTATCAATCAGAAACAGATTGTTAACTGGAATTTTAGTGATCTTCAACATTTCGCTTATTGTAACCTCTGATTCGGAATTAGAGTGTACCTACTTTCTTAACACTCTTGTACATCTGAGATGTACATTTTCTAATATTTGTTTACAGTACGGCATTAAGAGAACATGAGTCGCCCTTCCTCTAGAGAGAAAGAGTATTAACCCCTTTCCCACAATTTTTTCCCCCAAAATACTTCTCGACTCGAGCTCACCGATTAGCGGTACATTCTGTCGACGTCCGATACGATGTATATAACAATCCATAGAGCGTACCCCACCTCAAGCAGGGTCGTTAAAGACGTTTATGAAAAGTAACCTGCAAGAGTTGTGATCTTTGAACGATGCTTGCGATAGAGGTGTACTATAAACGAAATTATTTTCGGAATTATGAATGGAGTAACTGTTTTTTGGTGAATATAATTTTGCACCAACTTGTTTCAACGCCTTTAGAGTTGGTGGACTAGGCGCGTGAGCCGTGCTGCAGCGTCGTACGGGAAGTAATTTTTCTTGTGTAACTGTTAAAAATATTTCAAATGAGTTTATCTACGAAAACAAGACACACTTCAAACTGTGTCCTTATGATTTGAAAATGCCGTCCGCTAAATAAAAACATTATTTCCAAGCTCCTCCATAGTGCTAAAAATGATTTTCAAGTTGCTGTAGCGGAGAAAATATCAACAGTAATCAGGAAACCAAATCATAGAAACCTACATTGGGCTTTAGCACATACTTTCAAAAAATAAAAAAATAGGGACATCGCTTGTAGTCCCGTTGAAGAACAGTTTCTACGAAAACACTGTACGCTAGTTTAGTACTCCGCACCTAGAGGCGATGAGGTGTTTGACGGACGTGTTATGTCCGTACCTCAAACATAAAAAAAAGTAGCGACAACTAACTCTTAAGAGTGCGTGGTATATAAATAAACGCTGAAAACATCAATTGATTTCTACGCTTTCTACGAAGGCGAAATGAATAAAATACTCAGTGACAATCCTAGATAATGGCATTTGCCAACTTTATGAGTAAATATTTATCCAGAATTACTAATTCGTTACGCGTGATCTCTTGCGCCGCAGTTAAATGCACGAGGTTCCGGCGTCAGAGATCGTGCCTCAGAAGTTCGTAACACTGGGAATAATTTTGTTTAAAACGTTGGCTAAATCTATTGTCTAGGATTGCCATTGTTTAATTTTCGCAGATTGGCTTCAAGAAACGTACAGTTATAGATTAATGCTTTTAGCGTTGAATTATGTACCACGCCCTCTGAACAGTATTTTCAACCACTTTCGTTAAATGGGTCAGTTTCAAAGCAAACTTTTCCAAATGAAAAGACTGTACGCGATGTTTCCCAAGGAGCACAGCCACTGAAAGGAATGGAAACACTTCAGACAAGATCGGTTTTCGACTTTTTCACACATAACTGGCTATAGAATCGGAACGGTTTGAGATATCGACTTGAAATTTAGTACGGGTACTTTCTTCGACATCCCGAATCAGGTTTTTTTTTTTTAATTTTTGAAAATTTTGATTTTTAAGGAGTATCTCTTTATTTGAGGTCACCAAATTTTTATATTAAAAATCCCATTCTGTTCTTGTTAGAAACAGCATAAAAAGTTTAGCGAGTAAAGACATTTTCGAGGAAAAATATTTTCCCAATTTTTTAAAGGGGTTCCAAATTATTATGGCCTATAACTTTTGAATGTTTTGAATTACGAAGCTGTTCTTTGAAGTGAGAACTACTCTAACACGTTTGTATCTGTACTTAGCGATTTTTGATAAAATTTAAAGAAAAAAATTTTTCAGCCCAAAACATTTTCTTAATATGTTCAGAAACTCAATTTTATTTTTTTCTTCTTCTATTTTTTCTGTTTTCTGCGTATGATTTTACTAGAGTGTACCAAATTCCATTAAGATATATCTGAAATACTGTAGTTTGGAAGTTAGGAAAAAAAAAAAAATTTAAAAACTTTCCATGCTCCACAGGCCCTCGCACCATGGGCAGTAGGCCCTATGTCTTCTCACAAGGACCGCAGGCCCTCGCACTGTGGGCCGCAGTCCCTCTCGCACAGTAGGCCGCTGGCCCTCGTACAGTAGGCTGCAGACCCATTCATCTAGACCGAAGGCCCGAGAGGCTAAATGGAATAGGGCGAAAAACCCCTGTGAAACCCGTTCGTATTAACAACGCGAGTCTCGCGAGCCCATTACCTGATAGTACATTCATGTAAGCCAACCTACTGGTGTAACTGTTGATATAATCATTAATCATCTACACTTTCTATGACACACTTTAACTTTCCATGTTTGTAACAGAACATGAAATACTGTTCGTAGTAATTTGGACAAATTTGGTTATTTTATTTGCAACTGCGATTAATTTCAACAGTAACAACCGCAATTCAGTGTACGAATTAATCCGTGCGTTTACATTTCACTTCACTAATATGTGAACTCTTGAATCTAAATACACGGTAAAACATATTTTAGACTATTATTTTTGACAAGACAGCCTTCAAAAGTGTTCAGTTAATTTTAAACAGAATATACTTTCTTTTTAAGTAGTATTGTGACTAACTTTATGAGTGCTACTCATACAGAAATAAAGAAACATACTTTCGTAGTTACAAAATTAATCCGCACGTTAATATATTGTTTTTGTCGCCCAAATTCTTATTCCAGTCTTTGTGCAAACAAAATTTATTTCACAGAAGTCCAGATCTTTAACACGATATAACATTGGGAATAGGCATCTGTCCCATTATTTTCTGCAATTATAATTTGATGGTCTACATACCATTTAACTATATTAAAAGATACGTTTTTATAGGATAGCAAATTAAGATACTTAGTCTCAAGCGAACTAAGTTTGAAACAATAATTTTGCTTGGTTTTGTATCGTGCGACAGTTTTGGAACTAACCTCAAACAACGTGTAAACATGTACAAATTTTATAGCTGTAAGAAAATATTTGATAACTATTAATACAGTCACTACAAAACACAATAGGCATATACAGCATCATAACGCTGTAGTCGAACTACTTACGATTTGAACTGTACAGAATGTTGAGAACCATTGAAAGTCTATTGCATAACGTGAATAACTTAAAAATAATTTGTGTTGTAAGGTAACTAACTCATAATACTGCTTGCACCTAACAAAGTATTCTGGGACGTATCTATAAGTGCTACCTAAGATAGAAGCTATATGGCCGTGTAGCTGACAACGTATGGCCGTCGCCTGACAAGACCCGCAAGAAATAACTGCCTTAATTAATTAACGTGTTTAAATATTCAAGTGGGCTTTAACACCTTTCCTGCTTCACACGCAGGCGCAGTGCGCTATGTAAACGACGAGTGTTATAAATGCCGCATCATGAGCATGTTCTAATGATATATAGTTACCACAGCCGTTAAGAATAGAGTTGTTCTGATGACCACATACTTAACATTCCCAGTTTTTATCCTTCCTTTTTCGTCTCATCCTTTTTTTTCTTTCGTACAGTTTGCTTCCCCACCTCATATTTCTTTTCTACAACCCTTTTCTTTTGCTCTACAAGATTCTTCCAGAAGGCAAATCTTAACCATTCTTCCCTCCCCCCTTATCAATTGGAATGCTGCTTACCATCTTGAGTCTCTTGGGTAATATTTACGTGCACAAAGTGTTCTTGTTTTCGTGCTCCCTTAATTCATGCAGTTTAATGTGTCTATGCTTCGACGTTTAACCACGGGTCTAGTTAAAATAGTAAACATTGTTTGACCAAGTATAAATCTGAATCACGTCTTGTGAAGTGATACTTTGTACATTTTCAATTGAATAACCATCAAAATTCTGTACGTAGGTACGTTAAAACAGAGGTTATTGCGGAATGGACTATTTAATAAAGTGGTACCTGAGAAAAGAACAAATGAGTGTGTGTGTCTATACACACACACATACCTTTAGGCGTACCACTATATTTCTTTCCGGAATTGTTTGTATGGTAAATGTTTGTTGACGACAGCGAACACTTATACGGTAACATTTGCTTATCACTTGCAACCGGCGTATGTGCACAGTTCAGTTTACAAAAATCAAGTGAGTTTGCGAAATTGCCGTGTTAAACGGTTACACTAAGTGGGTGAGATGGAGGGGCCATGATCCACTGTGTAGGCAAGCCTGTGGCTCGCAAATGTTTCGAAAGGCATAAGCCTTCCTCTGGAAACGACAGTGGCGCTGCTGCGCGGCGCGCGGGAGAAGTATGTGTGACTTGGCTCAGAGCGACGCAGCCTCCGGCCGGCTCCAGTGTGATTTCTTCATCGTCGCAACTGCTGGCGCTCCACGCATCCCCCCCCCCTTCCCCGAGCCACTCTGACCATGGTTTATTCATGACCGGCCCCTAAATCACACCCCGCTCGCTGTGCGGTGATGTCCTCGAAATTCGAACATCCCGCCAATTAATCTTCCCCCCGCCGCTCATTTAAAACAAATATTTATTAGTGGAGCTGGAAAATTATCTGAGGAATAAAGTTTCATGTTGAGAGGACCTTCTATTCCTTCTCCTCCCCCCCTTTTCTTGTGGACCCTTCCCTGTCCTAGCCGGCGTCGCATGTGGCCCGCGCATAAATCAACCTAATTCATTTTTCATTGGGACTTAATTTGAATATTTCCCCCCACTCCCACTCCTGTTGTTTACTAACGCTGCCCGCAGTCGATGTGGATCTCTGGCCGCGCTGTTTTGAAATATTGCAGGACTGATTGTTGTTAGCCCTCGTGAAGTACGCCACAGTCCCTAACTATACAACGATAATTTTTTTTGTATTATTTATGTTTTCTCACTTTTTTCTGTTCCGTGCTATCCCCGCCCTTACTGGTGTAGGAGTATACATTATTGAACTGTTGGTTTCATTCATTCTTCCAGTAATGTCGATGTTATAACTCATTCGCCATTAAAAACAACCGATTCGATACTGACAGTAAGAATAGAGCGTGGAAGTAATACAACATTCATACATTAGCAGCCATAACTCGTGCGTGTAAGTAGTTTAAGAAATTTTGTTTGTGTTTCACTTAAATTTTCAATAATTTATTTCCGCTTGAACTCTCGTGAACATACAGGATTTAGCAACACACTCAAACCAATAATAACTTTCACTAACTTCTGAATAAATCAACATAAACTAAGGGAAATCCAATACGTTTGCCCATGTGCACTTCTATAATTCGAAGTGATAAATTATTTTCGTGGTAGTTTTCCTCCACCCCCATAAACATTCGTTTAATAAAGTTCCCTAATTATTGTCTCCACAATTTTTCGTACAAATTTCAGAAGTTTTAGATCCGTACAACTTAAGTTTAAGTTATTATAGGCCGTTCGCGATAAAGTGAGCACTGCATTAAGTTTTCTTTCAGCCGTTTTGCAACCATCACTACTATTTGTAACATGAAAACTTCCAGCCAAAAACCAGTGAAAACGTTTCAACACTCTGGAAAGTTAACATATAATGGCCAAATGAAACATATTTTTAATTAATGACAAATTCTGGTGAGTGCTCAGTTAATAGTGAACAGCCTATACATCTCGCCCGAGTAACATGCATGCCTATGTAGTAAATAATGTTAGAGTGTAAATAAACACATAAACTATTGAGTGCAAAAAACTTATAGGGAGAGACCTGCGAAATTCGCGTTATTGTTTGTTGGCGTATCAGACTTCACTGGTCTGCGTATACCAGATTACAATATTTTATTTACCTAGCCACGAACTTATGTGTGATATCATTTTACAGGAGCTTGGTAACTATAATATTATTTACATTTAATTATTTGTCAGAAGCATTCAGCACATCAGGCTACCACACTATCAGCCAATGGGAGACATCGAACAAGCTACAATCGTATTGTGTCTAGGCTGCTGTCATAAAAGAACGCGAAATATGCATGTTCCCTACGATATACCTACTAGTAAGTGAAAAATAATGAAGTGAAGTGCATATTATGACTGCAACACAAGGTCACGATACCGAAAGTTTTCAGGAAAGTTATTGTTCAAAATATTAAAATATTTTTATCAATAAGAACACATACGATTCGTATTATACCTACTGTAAAGGTAAATTTTTGAAATCTTATTACATGGATATTAATGCGCAAGAATCACTAATGTCACTATCATTAATCAATGCCGATATTGGCATTTATTATACGATAAAAAATACGTTTTGTTTCAAACTTTACTTGGATTTGAGTTATAACCACGGCCGTAGAAGAACAGGTCTGGACACTCGCCTGGAAACTTGACCCACTTGTTGTTTGGCTGCAGTTCACCAAGTTACCGAGAGTGTTGTGCGTCTTTGGCGTTGATGTTCGTACCGAAAATGGACCACAAAACACCTATTTTCGCAATTTTCGGCAGCGTAAAAATGAACTTTAAAGATACAAGGAGCACCTGGAATGGGAATACACGTGTGTTAAGGTCTTTGAGAAATATTCCTAAGCAGACATCAGTTATGCACGCTGAGAAGTTTTCGAATAGTCTTGTGACGCCCGAAGTTCCAAACCTCTCGGCGGCCTGGGCAAAATTACAATTTTATATTTGTATGAAATAGTGTTAGTTTTGTACACACTACTTGAGAGAACACATACTTCTAACGAAAAAAAAAATTAGCTCAGCCAGTTTTCCCGTAATGGCTTCAAAGTCAAAATGTGCATATTTTAACTTCAAACAAAACTTGAAAACCAGTTAACATAATGAAATGGAAAAAATCACATCAACACTACGTATCACTGCCTATGGCTTGTAGCATATAAGACCCATTACAAAACATTTTATGTTGAATAAAAAATTTCAAAATTTGAATTTTTTTTGTTACTTCTAGAAATTTATTTTAAACACAAAAATATTTTATAATGGGTTTTTATATGCTTCAAGCCGTAGACAGTTACGTGTAGATTTGATGTAATTTTTTTCGTTTCAATGTATATATTTACTGGTTTTCAAGTTTTGCATGAAGTAAAATATGCAAATTTTGAATATGAGGTGCCTTTACGAGAAAACTGGCTGAGCTAATTTTTTTTTTCGTTAGAGGTAAATGTACTCTTAAGTAATGTCTACAAAACTAACACTATTTCATACAAATATAAAATTGTAATTTTTCACCGCTTGAACGCCCTTAAGAGGGCGTGGTACATAATTCAACGCTAAAAGCATTTATCTATAACTGTAAGCCTCTTGAAGCCAATTTGGGGAAGTTAAAAAACAACAATCCTAGACAATATTATAGCCAACGTTTTGAACAAAATTGTTTCCAGTGTTACGAACTTCTGAGGCACAATCTTTGACGCCGGAACCTCGTGCGTTTAACTTCGGCGCAAGGTTTCACGCGTAACGAATGAGTAATTCTGGATAAATATATGCTCATAAAGTTGGCAAATACTATTACCGTGGATTATAGTTTTGTATTTTATCCATAATGGCTTCGAAAAAAGTTTAGAATTTAACTGATGTTTCTACGTTTATATATCTACCACGCACTCCAAGAGGAGTCCTCGACTGGCGTATGGACGGCGTTGCAGCGTGTCACGTGTATTCTTTTTTACGCGAAACCGCTTTACTTATTCATATTATGTTTACCTACGAAAAGAGCACACTCTTGAAACTTTGTTTCTGTGTTTTCAAAAATGCAGCACGCTTGTTAGAAACATGATTTTCAAGCCTCTCAAAATGGTTAAAAACGGTTTTTTTAGACTGCTACAACTCCAAAAATATTACCTAAATTCGTAAAGTGCAAAGCCAGAGGCTTGCGCTGGCCTTTACTTCATGCTATTCAAAAATGAAATGTTGTGGTTACAGCTTAAAGTCCCGTAGAAAAAAGACTACTAGGAAAACCTTGCGCGCCAGTTTGGCGCGCTGCGAATAGAGGCGATATGCTTCTTGTCAAACGTGGGACACTGGCTCTTATCGTCACGCTGTTCCCACGCGTCAAAAGTTGGAAATTCGACACCGACGAAGACTCCTCTCAAGAAGTGGCTTCTTTGCAGACTAGCAATTCATAGCTGGGATGTAGATGCAGGTGTGTTGCCCCCTAGTGGTAAAAGAGAAGGTGTGCACATCAAAGATCTCCCTCGATCCTCTCGATGACGTCACTTGACACCCCGGCCACATTCACATTTATCCTCTCCCTAACACAGCCAACACAACCTCGCCGACGAGGGTAGATGTGGGGGAACAAATTCGAAAGTTCTTTTGCATACTTCCTCTTTATTGTTGAATACTCAGACTTCACTGAACAAACCGTGCATGTTTATTATGATTTCACAAGGTGCAATAATTAGCAGTCGCAAATCTCACATTTCATAAATAATGAGGTTGAATTTTATACGACCAGCGCATAATAATTTTTTTCTCGTTAGGGTCTTCTAGGGATCATGAGTCAGTTCGAACGTTTCTTCTTTGATTGTTTCTTACTATTCGCACAGTAAACTATTCCTTCATATTCTCACTATGGCTCTGTTTTCTTCTCCTCGTTCTATTTGAGTCTGTTTTTCTTTTCCTTCCCGCCTTGGAATCCTTCCATTTGTTACACTTTTTTTATTTAGTAATCTGTCTGCGTAGTTTATTTTTTTCTTGTATTGTTACTTTCCATATATTTTTAAACTATTTAAATACATGTATGTTAATATCTTGTTCCAACGCTTCTAAACGGACGTATGGAGGAAAAAGGAGGAAGAAGTATAAAATTCAGGCATTTTCAGACGCTACTGCCTTTTTTCGCGTCGGAGAGATAATGCAAAGCTCACTGAAGTCCGACTTACTCTCATTGATATATTCTTATAGGATGTACGCGACAAAGTGAGCACTTTTGAAGACCATTTAGTTTGCAAGTGTAACTTAAAAATATTATTTATTGTAACCTAAGACGCTAACTTTTGATTACGGTACAATCAGTATACTTTTATTGTTGCTTAGGTTCCTTTGTATTTAAAATTGGCAGGAAACTATGTATTATCTGAAAGTAAAAAAAGTAACTATAGGGCTTCAAAAGTGCTCACTTTATCGTGAACCAGCTATATACAGGCACTACTGTGTGTGTCGTCCTGAGAACTTGTGTGTGAGTTTCTATAGCTCGGCCAGACCTCGCTAGCAGCCTCTTCATGTGTTCTGCCAGGCATACAAAGTAGGACGTCACCGACACCCAGCTTAGTTCTCATAGCCCACTTCTCCCGTGTGCCACAAAAAAAAAGGGAGTTTTTTATACCGGTGCTGTGTAGTATTTTATTATCAGTACGCACTGTATTAGAATAAAACACAATGGATTATCTCACGTGTAGAAGACAAAAACACTGATGATTTCTTGACTGCCGATAGACCACAGGACGAAATTCATATATTTATATAGCTAGCTATCTGTCTATTGTTTTCCCCCACATATCTGTGTGTGTGATTTGTGGAGGAAAACGGATAAGGAGCAGAATGGCGTCAATAATTTAGTGAAATTTGTTTAGTTCTCTTGGGTCCGTTGAGTGTCGTCAAATACCCTAGACACTAATACCGGACAGCTCTATGCAAATGCTAAGAGTAAGCTTGTGAAAAATAACCTAGCTGTATGAGGTTAAACTAACACATATTTTGATATTATTTTTGTATAACTATTTTGTTTTGTTATTTTAACATGCTTTATTTAATTTTTACGTTTTTATCGTACTGCTGTTTTTTTTATTTTCTCCGTGCAACGTAAATGTGTTCTCCATAGAGAAATTTTTCCCAGAATTTTTATGTTGGCAGCGTACATCTGAAATCAATGAAATGTTCTCTGGTGGTCTGACGTGATAACACAATCAGAATTCTCGCCAAAGCGCTCAAGCTGTCCGGTGGTGTCATTTCCTTGCCTGGTTTCACAGTGTGTTGTAAATAAAGTCAGTATCGATCATGAAATATGAACAATCGCCAGCTATCAGAAAGGTTCACTCGTTTGCGGACTGGCCTGTACATCCAGTTCGGAAAATGTTGGGTACATAGTGATGGGTAACGTGATTGCCTTCACTGAAAAGGGGAGGGGGAGGCTATGGGTTCGATATCCGGCTCCGGATATTTTCATTTTAGTCTCTCATGGTTCGCCGAAATCGGTCCAGGTGAATTCAGGGATGGTTCCTTGACAAAGGTCATGGCCGATTCCTCTCCCATTTTCTGCTTTCGCGTTAAGTTACGTGTGACCGTATCTAGCGACCACGTTGTCGACGAGATGTAAATATCAGCTAACAAAGTAAAATATGAAAAAACGGAGATTGTACCTTCTTTTTTTTATTTTGTGGGCAATAGAATATTGTACACAGTAAACCCTCGTTTACTTAACTGTGCTGGTAACGGTGCGCCATTCGACCAGAGTCGAATCTTGGTAGCAATGTTTCCTGGGCAACATAAGAAAAAACTTTGGAGGCACACACGAAAAAACAAGTTATCTGCCTTGGTAGAGTACCTGCGTACAAGTTTATCATAAAATTTCGACGTACGGGTTTGACATTGGCAAATAGTTCAAGTTTTAATTTGTTTTACCCTATGTTGTACTTGCCTTAAAATAAAATAGTGGACGAAAATAACTAATTTTCACTTCATTATAATTTCAAGTACGTACATCTGTTTATATTCACCTGTGACATAACAACAAAAATAAAATATGTAACTTTATATTAATGTACACTCTAAATCAGAATTAGTGAATATTCACTGATTCACGCCAATGGATGAAGAAGTTTCAACCAATTTGAATAAGTGAGAAACACTGTGAACTAGGTGAATATTCACTGATTGCTGTAATGGGTGCCAACATTCTACAGTTTAATTAGTGAATGTCCACAGATTTTCCAGTAATTTTTCACTGATTCAATAAGTGAAAACTGTTATTTGAAAACAACTGAAAAAACTGTGAATATTCACTGATTAACTTGTGAGATGTTGGCATTCTTAAAGGAAATCACAAATTAAACAGTGACTATTTTCACTGATTCAAATTGTTGAAACTACTTCATCCATCAGCGTGAATCAGTGAATACTAACTCATTCAGATTTAGAGTGTATAGAAAAAATAAAGAAGTAATTCCTATGTAACATAATTATCTCTTATATCTGGATAAACATGTAAATATTGTACAACGTAACACCTAGCGAACGACTCTGCCATCGCTTCCACTTAAAAAATAGCTTGGATCTAGTACTGTGAACATGAGGCGTCGTGCTCGCTGGTTGTAGGCGTGGCATGGTCACTAGCTGAGGAGCGGGTCAGGTTGGCGATGATGGTGTGGATGCCTCAGGGGCATGTCTCGTCATGCGTGATGGCGACGACAGACGTGCCACGCCCTGGGCTACTGATTTTAAATATCGCTATCTTGCGAGCGCAACGAAACACTAGCGCCTGCGCAGTAGTCGATTTAAATAAGCACACCCTCACACGCACATTGAGCATATAATGTGAGTGGCCTAGTCCCATGTTAAGGCGGCTGCATGGTGAAGGGCGTGTTTGTGTGTGTGAGTCGAAAATCGATAAGGCGCTACGGACGACGTTGGCAGGCACACGTATTGTAATATCGCCTCTACGGCCAAAGTCGTAAACGAGCGCGCAGTGTCCCCGCCGTAACGGTTTTACTGTGGGACTTTAAGCGGTGACCCTACCATTTCATTGAACGCGTCACTGTAGCAAAGTCCAACGTACTTGAAGACCTCAACTTCGAACAAATCCGTTACATATATCTTGAGAAACATCCGCGTGTAAAAGCCGATTTTAGCCAAGTTTGAGGGCTTTACAATAATGCTTCCAATACGTGGTGTCTTGAAAGTCACTTTCACAAGTAGTCTGAGGTGTGTTTTATTTTTTGTGGACGCACGTTTACTGGTCTCTGAGAAAAAACGTAACTCCGAGCACGCTGCACGCAGTTCGAGCGCCAGCCAGGCGGCCGCCTTAAGGACTCGCTCTTTAGTTTTGCAGTGGTTTCGAAAATATTGTTTTAGCGCAAATTAATACATATATCAAAAATTCTTTCTTACAGTTTTAACACTTATATATCATCGTTTCTATCTGAACTTTTCTGTTGCAATACACCAAACAGATTTTCAGATTTTTGCCCCTGAAATATCACATATTTTGTTGTCAAAATAAGCCAAAATGAACCGAAATATGTTTTGCTAGTAAACGGTTAATAATTAAAAAAAAAAAAAAAAACGATCTGGCGAAGTTGTGTATCGTATGACTGTACACAGTCTAAATTTTTTTCAAAGCAAAAAAAAAATAATATTCCAGTTATTTGTAAATTGTTCGAAATAAATGAAATATCATGGCGTTAAACAACAATTACCTTATTCTCGCCAAATACACACAAAGTAGACTACAAATCACCTCTCCGTAATACCAACATCAGAACACGCAACAAGAATGACGGAGAAAACGTTTCAGAATTGCCATGTTCATAAGATAATTTTAGTTATTCAAGTCAACTGTTTAACATTCTGAAAAAATATATATAAATGTCATGAGCTTGTATAGATGCATAATTTAATTTCGTTGTTATTTAATTGTGAACACTTAATTTTTCATTGATAAGCTGTCCGTCGGTGGAGGGGAACTTCGTCAATATTCTGTTAAGGTTTCGTTTTCCTCATTCCAGTCACGAGGGCCTGTACGCACATACACAGAGGTGCACACTCTGAAAACTCTTTCTTTACTACAACTTACAATTTTGTTGGGATAAAGAAATTTTTGTGTAAATATGTGACAATGCAAAGTAGTTTTGCCGCAGAGAATATTTTTTTACTCAGATTGCACCAGTAACAAGGATGTGTTGCCTCTGATATAGTTCGGCAGTAATCTTTATGATAAAAAATAATTTGTTGGCTAAGAACATTTTCTAAAGAAACCTCTAGCACAACATTCTCAGCATCATGAATTAACAATTACATCTAAATGCATTCTACGTCCTAACAGAAAATATAAAATTAATAAGGACACTGCGTAGCATTTTCGTTACTTATTCCTGACTTTCAGTTAGGTATACAAAGTTTTTTTGTACCGTTAAGAGTGCGTGGTAGATAAATAAACGCTGAAAACATCAATTGATTTCTACGCTTTTTTCGAAGCCAATATGGATAAAATACTCAAAGACAATCCTAGATAATGATAATTGCCAACTTTATGATTAATATTTATTTAGAATTACCATTTTATTACGCGTGATCTCTTGCGCCGCAGTTAAATGCACGAGGTTCCGGCGTCAGAGATTGTGCCTCAGAAGTTCGTAACACTGGAAACCATTTTGTTTAAATCGTTGGCTAAAACTATTGTCTAGGATTGCTATTGTTTAACTTTCGCAAATTAGCTTCAAGAAACCTACAGTTATAGATTAATGCTTTTAGCGTTGACTTAAGTCAAGTTTACTGTAGAAATTAAACCGTTTTCTTTTTAACCTTAGGTAAGGTTAGTCTTTTACAGGTTGGAAAGAAAATGTGTTTTCTTATAGGAGTGTTTGGCAGAGGGAAAATTCTACCACTAGTTTCGCTGCAATCGCTAACGTACCAAATAAAATGCGAAAACGTAGTAAAATAAATTTTAACTAGTCGTTGTAAAGAGGCAAGTAATCTAATGAAATTGTTAAATTAACTCAAATCAATTTTGGCTTTCAAATTACTATCTTAAAATTCTAAAATTCAAGAAAGCTCTGTGATTGGTCAGTTTACACCTCTTACAGATATCAGCGCTCAAGCGGCGGAAATTGTCCCTGCGCCAATCTTTTAACGTTGATCTTTCTAACATGTAATAGAGTTAACCTTACCTCTAGGCGTAAATTGAGAATACCAACACTAAACAATAAAAAAAAAAATATCTGTACACCCCTCAAAACATTTTCGAGTAATGATTAGGGAATGGATGTTATGTTGTCCGTTCACCTCACTTCACCCTCATCGGCTCGTAAGGGTGTTCACGTGGCAAATATTCATAGTTTTATATTTGCATGACGTAGTGTTCATTTTATTGACGTTACTGGTGACTACATTTTCCACTTCTAAATATTTAAGAACACACAACAAAGTCCAGTTGTGTTTTTTAAAAATTGCCGTAAATGAAGTAGTTTGTCATCATTTTCCGATTTTTTTTTAATAAGTACAAATTATTTTCATTGTTAGTTTTTAAATATTTAAGCATATTATGTAAAACATCTGATTTCAGTGCAAATTATTTCATTCAAGTAAGTCACTTGGTTTTTGATACCAGGCCTATTATGTTCCCGTAACTTGCAAATTCTGACTTTGACATGCCGCTATGGGAAAACAATGAGACTTATAAATTGTTACAAGTGGAAAATGAAGTCACAAGTAACGTCTATAAATCGAACAATATACCATGCCGTACAAATCTAAAATTATGCAATTTTTTCCACGTGAACGGCTTGAAGACCTCGTTGTTAAAGGATCGTAAAATCTTCTTACCTCACATGATTTGATTACTGAGACAAAATATTTTTGTATTATGTTTTACGATATGCTGTGTGGTGATCTTATAATTTATTTCAGTGTAATGCCACAGGACTTAGAAGCCAGGGGATATACGTGCATTTTAATGTGACATGGGTTTTGTGCATAGGCCTATTTTGGCAGTTAAAATGTAAAGTTAATAATTTTGTGGCCGAGAAGTACGTGTGACACAGTCTCGTGGGTCATAATTTCGTGATGTTTTACAAAAACAGCTGTCATGAAACATGCTGTTAGTGCGAGAAGCGAAGATGTTACTAACGTCACTTATACGTAGGGACCCTGGTTTTACGCGAAAAGAATTTTGCCTCACTTTGTTTCAGTGCATTACGTGCACATCTGCAGTTCTGCTTCGTGGTCAGTGATTGGATATTTTAACTGTCTCGAGCCTTGGGATTCTGCTAATTGGCTCAGACAAATGATATACGGCTCTTCATATCACGCTGCCAATAATCATGAAGCAGAATTGCAGATGTGCACGTCAGGCCCTGAAACAAAGTGAGGTAAAATTCTTTTCGCGAAAAACAAGGGTCCCTGCTTATACCCCTTGGCTTCTAAGCCCTTCAGTGAAGCATTACTAGGCAACTATGTTTTATGTATACTTAGTTATTTAGAATTATAGCGGTACAGTTTGGCTGTATCAATGTACTGACTAACCGTGTTTCAGCCCTTCTCTCCGTGTGGATTATCTTGATGGTGGTAGGTAGGTTGTAGAGCGACTTCAGCTATGACGACAGGTGCATCAAGCTCTGTGTTTCCTGTTAACGTTGAGTAACTAAGCGTGCGGAAGTGTCTAGTTATAACCTTGTTCCTCATATCATTTCATCAGTAAATCTGCAATGCATAATGCATGAATGGGCCCATACATATTTTGAACCACAGCGATTATCAGGCAAGCATTGTACCATACTTTCTAATTTCTTTCTCATTTTTGTAACGCTAACATCATACGGTTATCAAAGACATGTAAGTTAGTCTTATTATTTCGAAAGATTAATAACTTGCAAATCTGGGTAAAATAATGAATGTTATTACTATATTTAAACTTACTGTCAACTTTAATTTCCTGAGGTCACCCTAAAACTTATTTATTTTTGTAGCGTATTAAATTTTTTAGTACCTGCCCACCATCTGGGAACTTAAGGGGCCTTCCTTCCATAACGTACGCTTCAAACGCGTTGCAGCGAGTTGCGGCTATTCTTTTTTTTCTTGACGAAACTATTTAACGCACATTATATTCCTATATTTACGAAACGAACACACACTTCAAACTATGTCACCGTAGTTTTAAAAATTCGGTACGTTAATTATACGCATTATTTTCGGGCCCCCCAAGATATGGCCAAAAATCGGTTTTCCAGACTGCCGTATATGAAACAATAACAACTGGATTCGAAGAACCCAACTGTAGAAACAAGCGTTAGACTTTGAACTATGCTGGCCACAAATAAAATAATGTGGTCACTGCTTAAAGTCCCATAGAAAAAAGGATAACAGTAAAGCATTGCACGCCAGCTGAGAGGCTTGCGCGGAGAAGGGTTAATGTATTACATACGTCAGTCAACGGCAAACTTACCGCCCCTGCCTCACACACACAAACACAGCCTACCTAGGGAGGCCCCTTAATGTCAAATTGTTACGTTGACAATGATAACTGAAGAGATCACTATACAGCAGGCACAAAAACGAATGACGTTTGATCCTTGTCGTGTTCTAATAGCTTTTATTTGGATATTTGTGCAAGAGTAAATACTTATGTCATTCAAAGCTTAGTATGGGTTAATTTACCGGAAGAATGTATTTGTTTGCATTTGTCTTACGACACTAGATTAAAGCTACAACTGAAAACACATCAAGAACTTTTGTCGTCCCGAAAAACTTCATGAACCACGAGACAAAAAAAAAGTGTGTTAGGGGCGGAAGGGGGTGGGCAGAAAGTCGTCTTTCCAATTTGAGCCGTGTCCTTCCGCCCGAAGCAAATGTCATTAAGTCAGTTTTTCCAGCAGCAAGCCACCGCAGTTACTGGTGGCGGGGGTGCATAAAAACCACCCCTAGTAGCCTATCCCTCCCTAAACGATTCCCGATAAAATTCAATTAGCGGAAGCAATTGTTATTCACCCATGATTTATACTCCCCGAAGAGTTTTCCAACAGCCCTGTTTTTTACGCAAAAAATAGCCCATGTGTATACTATGTAAGCCTGCATAGGTATATATGTGTGTGTTTGTGTGTGTGTGCGTGCGTGCGCTAGCGCGAAAGAGGAGACTTATTTATAAAACAGAGGAAAAAATAGGAGGGGAGGGAATTAGGTTTCCGCAAATTCATGCAACAAAACAAAAATGGGAGAGGGCGGGACTTATAATCCTAGGGGAAGAGTGACCTACGTAACGCTCCAGTTTTCACTTTTTTTTTATTTCTAACGACAATAGTTTTATCCACCGGCGCAATCATCTGATGGCTTACATAAAACATACACGTCATTATTTAGACGTTTCTGGTTCGTTTGATGTTATTGTTGAGAAATGACAAGAGTAAAAATAAATCAGCACATACCTTAGACACATGACACACCTTTTCACATGTTCGTGCTGTTCCAAATTATTTTGTAGTAAACGCAAAATAGTTTTTTGGTGAACAAAATATTATAGTTGTGACAGTAAAATATTACATTATAAGACTATATACAAAGTCACACGTTTCACATTTAAATGCAGGATTATTCAGGAGAAGTTACCATCATAACCACGTAATTTGGAGCAAAAACGTGTAATATGCATGTGGATCCAATTCCCAGTATTTTCAGACTAATTCGAAACGTAAGAAACGAGAAAAAATATAATACAGGTTTAAGTAAATCAGCGATGTTTTATCAGGCCGTATTGTTTGTACTCGAGCTTCAGTAGTCGCAGATAAAGCTCACCAGTGAAAAGTCCCAGAAGCTGAGCAGATTGCTTATGCCCAGGGACCCCTGTTTTTCGCGAAAAGAATTTTGCCCCAATTTGTTTCAGCGCCTTACGTGCACATCTGTAATTCTTCCACGTGGGCATTGGAAGTATGTCATTTGACTGAGCCGATTACAATAACGTTCCTGCAACACCATACGTCTGTGATTTGCCGATAGAAACCCTATAGGCTCGTGAGGGTTAAGATATCCAATCGCTGACCACGAAGTAAAACTGCAGATGTGCACGTGAGGCACCGAAACAAAGTGGGGCAAAATTCTTGTCGCGATGCCTACTTGTGTGAAATATGCCCCGTCGGTTTACTTGACGTAGCAGTACAACTGTCCGACTTTCATTTAACCACGGAACTATACGTGTATATGCTATTTTTGTTCCGAATGATGTAAAGAGTAAGTAGTTCCTCATGATTAGGGTCTCGGAAATCTCGCGGATTCAACTGAGGAGAGGTTGGATTTGTGAGTCATGTATATGTTGGAAATTTTTTCGATCGTGTCATTTATTTATTAAACGAGACCTTGAGGACTCCGAACCAATGGCGGACATGTATAAAAACACTCACTGACTCCCGCGCTACATCGTCAAATGTTCACATGCTCACTCACTGGAGCAGCAACCAATGTACAATCAGCTGAAGACAGAGAGTACACAGGACTGTGGAGTCTAGCCTGCTGGGCGTTGAACCCGCGACATATCCAGGCCTCTACTCATGATTCATACTGTGTGATTAACATGTTTTACATTACGATTTTCCATCACAGTCAATCCTGCTTCACAAAGATTTCTCTCATGTCATTTGCTTTATCATAGTTAAGTTTACCATAGTTTATAATTCCTTCCGTGTTTCGTTTAGTCTGAGTAGAAAATTCCAACAGATATGTGGTACCAAAACTGTCACCAAAACATTGTAGGGTGTTGCGGCATTATTATTACTAGACGAAATTACGAGTATGTGACACCTTTCAACTTCTTGTAGTTGAATAGCAAATGTGGAAATGTCACAAAAATTGTCTACGTACCGAAATTCTCGTTGGACCAGACAAACCTAGCGAAGTGGTGCAAGTGCGAGAAACTAAACTTACGTTGTAGACGGTTAGGGTTCTAATCCTAGTCTAGATTACATAATTTCGGTTTTCCAAGGGGGGGGGGAGAAAGAGAGAGAGAGAGACTCCTGGAATTAAGTCCCTTCAAATACACTAAGCGTAAAATTTTTAAAAATTATTTACAATTAATTTTGGTTTTCCTTGTTTACTGTCAAGTCCATGGCTGATAAAACATATAGAATTTTTTTTAATGCTTCGAATTACGGCATACTTTTTGTTTCGTTTCTCTTTGACATTTTGACATAACATTGCAGATCTTATTTTAACGGTGTTGTCCCACAAGTAGGTTTACTTTAGTTTTCGATGAAACCAATAGCAACGATTCTGATACTGACCATTAGACTCTACTTTTTGTGTTACGGCGGCCTTGAAAAAAAAAGTACAGACGTAAAGCCACATGCTAAAACTACACGGTCGAGTTTTTTTGTTAGTGTTTCCGAGCGGCTGCCATGTTTGTTTACAACTAACGAGTCGGATGGAACTGACGGAAGTTGTTCCGTTGCCCAGTGCAATGATGCGCGGTAATTATCACGCACGATCTCAACGTCGATGTTACAGAATAGTTCATAATGCAGAACCAAAACCACGGCAAGATATGCGAGCCCAAGTTGTACGAGAGAGCAAGCAACATATCTTCAACGACCACAAAAATGGCGGATAAATATAACGAGGCCTGGCCAATAAGGAAAATAACATTCGAAGGCTTGTGATCTACATACGAATTTTGTAATATGGATGTACAATAGAGTAAACCATAATTTTGTGCATACGTCACTGGGATCGAATGTCGCTAATTCACAGATAAATCCGTTGAAAAAAGAAAACTAACTTATAGATAAGTGCATGCATTTTTAAGTTCCGATCACTTATGTGATCTTTGAAAGACATTTTCAATATGCAGTTTGTATGTTTGTTTGCAAAGCTAAATCTTTGTTTTGGACATTGCAAGTGAATGTTGCTAAGACCACAGTCTTAAGGTTGGTTCACAATAAAAAACACAAGCACAGAACATATAACATAACAGTAGAAACTGTGCACGACCAGACGCATTGTGCAAAATTAGTTCTCAGTTGGATTATTACTGTTATGTTTAGCCAATGGCGACGAATCTGAAATATTCCTAGCTGTATAAAAGTCAGCCGAAGACCACTCAAGCAAATTTGATGTGGAATCGTATTTGTAGTTAATAGGAAATATAGAAACAATGTTCCTATAAACTGCACAGCGTAAACAATTATTAACAATATAGAAACATAGTTTCAAACGTTAACATTTATTATTCTAGCTTTGCTTTGTTCTTGTGTATTTTTGGAGGTTAAACCCACATGGCGGACGCACAAGAAATGAAATATTACCATTTCCTATGTCAAGGTCGGTTTACGATGCAAACATGTACGCAATAACCGTAACCGTAACACCCTGAACGAGTATAAGAATGAAGACACGCGGTTTACGATGGCCTTGTGCGTCCATGTAGTCTGTGTTAGAAAATGGCCGCTGGTGTCAGCTGTTCGTTATTTTGTTTCGGTTGGGCCGCTATAATTTTGTGTTTCTTATTAATCTGACGTATTTGATGTCATAATTATTAGATATGGTAAATTTCCTACGTTTTCCGTATTTACTGTGTTATTTTCTTTTTTCTCCTTTAGCCATAGTTAAATACGTGACGTGTTTTATTATTCTAAACCTGTTTTGACAAACTGTCCTGGAAATGTTTTAGAGCAAATTATTTCCTACACACTGTTAAAAATTTCCGTAAATTTCCGGGCAATTTTACGGAAACGTCTGTTTAATTAACGGAAACGTTATTTTGTAACACAGTTGTACGTAATTATGTTTCATTAATTAAACACATGAAAAACTACGAGAAGGAACTAAATAAATAACCAAACGCACTAATGCGCCTGCATCCTAAAGAAGTCACATAACTATGCGAGTTTTGATGGTGTAAAGTAAGCCTAACCTAACTGCATTGTTATGTTACACTACACTTGTAACATCAAAAAAGTTTCGTTAGTTGGCCTACCTTCTTCGATAATTTCATTTTCCAAGAATATTATTTTCCATCATATTGTTAGCCTAAGGTGGTTAAAATGATTTGGCGAAAATTTTACCGAATTTGAAGGCCGAAGGTATAAGCTACATTCAAATAGCATTGTTGTATGCTCAACTGAACAATAAATATCTATCTATCTATCTTAATTAAATAATTGTACTCCGCATATATCAAATACACGCATACACTTTTATTTTAACTTTGTGATAGGTGTGAAGACGTTTAGAAGGAAGCAACAAGTGTATCTTAACTTGCTAATCATAGTATTTTTCAAAACACGTATCAATATGTATTATTCGCCAGAGATACATGTACATCGGTTGCTAAGCAACGAAGGCAGAAGTGACGTTGAGCGGAAGTATTCTTGTATACTGCGTTCCTATTGGCTGAAACCCTTACGCTTTACGGTAGGAAATAAAATATAACCATTTCATACACGTCGTTACGTCGACGACGTAATTCTACACGGTACGTATGCATCATCATAAACTGTGTCATAAGAAAACCCAACTTTCATTTCCTTACGCTTACGTTTGCTACGCACATGTTTGCATCGTAAACCGACCTTCAGTGTCTCTATGCACACGACCACTTTTTTGGTTTTGTGAATCGGAAGGTAAGAAAGTATAGAGGTTAGTTCTTGTGCGAACGACCTATACTCTATGCTTACTGTTATGTTATGGTTATCGATAGTGAACCCACCTTTATACGTGGGCTGCGGGTCAGGACATACCAGCGTTTTTGAGCTAACCTCTTTATTGATTGACAGCGCTACTGTAGCACAGTGGTGTTGTTTTAACATTCCAAAATGATGGTCTTAATGTCACCGCTTCAAATTTCTTTGTTGCACAACATTCATCAGACCTGTGATTCGTCGAATGTCGCACATGTCATGGCGCCGCACGAAAATTATGGTGCCTCACACAGTCATTCTGGAAGCATAACTCATCCCACCTGTCTAATAATGAACCCCTAATGCCACTGAATTTTGTTGAAAATATATTTCCACCAATTTGTTTCAATGCCTTACGTGCACATATATAGATATGCTTCATGGTTGTTGGCTGTACGTCTGTGCACACGCGTATCTCATTTGACTGTACCAATAAATAAGTTTTTTTTCGACACCACACGGTCACTACGACACCACACGTATGAGTTTTGCAGGTAGAACTGAAGTGAAGAAATTTATGTCAGCAAGTAAGAGTGCGTGCGGTAGATAAATAAACGCTGGAAACAGCAATTGTTTTCTACGCTTTTTTCGAAGCCAATATGGATAAAATACTCAATAACAATCCTAGGCGATGGTATTTGCAAACTTTATGAGTAAATATTTATCCAGAATTACTAATTCGTTTCTCGTTATCTCTTGCACCGCAGTTAAATGCACGAGGTTCCGGCGTCAGAGATTGTGCCTCAGAAGTTCCTAATGCTTGAAACAATTTTGTTTAGAACGTTAGCTAAAACTATAGTCTAGGATTGCTATTGATTAATTTTCGCAAATTGGCTTCAAGAAACCTACTGTTACAGATTAATGCTTTTTACCGTTGAATTATGTACCGCGCCCGGTATGGAAAGGCACGATGTCGAGCGGACGACTGGAATACTCTATTGTCAATAAAATTTGAACTACTCATCAAAATTCATTTGATGTTTTTTGACGAGTCGATATTTTATCAGCGTACGTTTATTTATATATAACTATACGGTAGTATGATTTACTTTCAGGTAAAAACTTAAAAACTGTTTTTAGAAAATTAAGGGCTTGAAACCACAAAACAATGGAAAACTATAATTTTCATAATTTTTAATGTGATAATATCTAGGTCACTATAATTACCGAATTTCAAAAATAATTGCGTTTTCATTTGAAAATAATTTTACTGCCCGAAAATCTCTGCGCGAAAGGTTTACGGATGTTATATAATAGTTTAGTATTTGGCAACGCTTCCTTTCTAAATACTGTGGAGACATCGTTTTAACTTCAAACAAAAAATAAATTGAGAATACACTGTAAATAAATATTTTATTAAACTCTGTATTATAACATGAAGAATTACCTAAATATTGAGCTTATGAAAAGCGGTTAGTATGAAAGTTGTTTATAGTTGCTCGTAACATGAATTTGTTCAACATTTTGGCCATATCTCTGAAAAGGTTGACCGTCCGAGGCCCATACCTTCATTTTGCACTAATGAGAATTTTCAGAAATTTTTGTTACAAAAATTATCCTAGGAAATTAAGAAAAACGAAATTTATTACTATTAATATAATTATTAATATTCATATTGTTACTTAGACTATATTAAATTTGAAGTGCAGAAAAGATTTTATCAAAGCGTTTATTAATTTAATTTTTATTTATTTATTTTTTGGAAAAATTTTGTTTTTGAAAGAATATTTACATCAAAATACATATTTCTACGAATTACTTAAAAATCATTTGGAGTAGGCCTTCTTAATCTGACGTATTGTACGGCATAAAGAGGCATTACATTTTAAAAATCTTTTTCGTAAAAGTTAGTTTCGAAACATTGAGGCAATGCATAAACCACAGAAGTTTCCAGAAAATATGTTATTCGCTAAACCGATACTTTTGTCGCCCAGTGGCACAGGACGCGAGGAAATGTCGCCAAGAGTAGCGACGAAGTCGTTAAGTTATCTACTGGTCTCTGCTACAGTTTTTCTCGAAACAGAGCCACATATAAATATAAATTAGAATATGCATGACGTCACATGCGTATTCAACATTGTCTTGAGTTTTTTGTATGTTTACATGCATATATTTCCTTGCCATAAAACGTAAAATATAAGAAAAATTAACTTAAATTTTTTATTACAAAATTTGCAAATAATATATTTTTTATAAATGTAAGTTTATCTTAATTTTTGCGTAATACGTACTAGTATTCCTTTTCACTGCTTTTTATAAACACTGTTACTAAAATTGAAAAAAAAAATCACTATACCTGCGTTAACACAATTTACTTTCGTTAACATTTTCACATTGAGGAATATCGCATACTACGACCGATTAAAAAACCTTCAGTGAAATGGACCAGCGTTCCGCTAAGCTTACCGCAGTATAGTTGCCGCATGGCAGATTCAACCTTTTTAGAAACGCAATGTTCCAAAAATTGCACCAAAAACATTACATTTAGTAGCCTACTGTATAGCCTACATTTATTTCGAATATAACAAAAAGGAATCTGTTTATTTTAAATAATTGAACGAGAGGTAGTTTGGACAGAGCTTCAACATCGACGTCTTTAGAGCTGGTGAGGGTGACATGAGGTGAGTATGGAGCAGCGCCGGAATGAAGCGGCGGAGGAAACGGGAGGTCCCTGAGAAAATCTGCCAACCAACGGTAGCGTCCGGCAAGATTCCCCACCTGCGAAAATCCGGGAACAATAATTGAAAGGTAATAAAGGGAAAGTGTTTGTGCCATTTGTTAAAATGTGCATTTATAAAATGTTATACTTACCGTGCGGCAACATAGAGCATACACGCCGCCAGTAGGAAAGCAAGGTTCATTGGCGTCTTTCAAGGAACCTCCCATCCTTCTGTACTACGATAAGTTTGGCTGGAGCATAGTATTCAGGGCAAGCCCTACACGCCCTAGGTCGTGTTTATGCTGATTACAGGTTGCATGCACCACGTCTGAAGCAGGGTTGTCTGGTGCCATAGCTGAGATTGAGGCATTCAACTCATCCCGAAAGAGGAATTGTATTGTAATCTTCTGCTTATATAGGATGAGCCAGGGTGGAGTGTGTAAAATTTGCGAGACGACAGCTTGCGGAAATGCAAGTCGTAGGCCTATATGTGTTTTCAGTTTGCACGTAAAGTGAATTTGGTGGGAGTAGGCTAATACTATTTTCTGTTTCGTAAAGTTGGAAAACTACTTTTGGGCGAATATGTGCAAAATTCGCGTGATTTTCTGACATCAGACTAGACTTCAAACGGCTGTAGTCTCGTTCGACGTATCTCCTTGGCTGTGCAATAGTTTTAAGTTTCACGGTGAAATGACCTATCTCCCGTAAGTCGGTCACAAAAGTAAATAACACCACGTAGACGCTCGTGATCAATGTAATTGTATATTGTTCTCTGGTCTGTACAGGACATAATAAAGCGAATTTTGCAGGCCTCTGCTTATAGGTACGGCCATTAACTTTTCAGTGAAAAAAACTTTGCCCCAGTTTGTTTCAGTTCACGCAAATCTGCAGGTTTACTTTATAGTCAGTGATTGGGTGTTTCAACTCTTCACGTGTCTTGGGGTTCTCCCCACAAATAACAGACGTGTGGTGTTGCAGTGACCGTATTGCGATTGGCACAGTCGAATGAGAGACGTCGCTTCACAAAGACACACTGCCAATAGCCATGAAGCAAAACTGCAGATGTGCACGTAAGGTATTGAAACAAAGTGGGGCAAACTTCTTTCCGCGAAAAGTTCATGGCTGTACAAATGGGTAATAATTGTTTATATTCTGTAAAATGTTTAACAATGCAAGACAAAATTGACAGGCAAAACTGATGCAATGGACATCCCAGATTCATTTTAGAACTAAAAATGTCGACTGACCAGTGGCGGCTCGAGGGTTGTTGCCAGGGAGGGCACAAGTTGCCGAGAACTGTACACTCTTGTGAACGCGCCACCGTATACCAATGACATGAAATATCTACTGGCTACTTATTGTGATTTGACAAGTCAGTAACAAGCGGCACCTATATACCAGCGTGTCAGTGGCTGTTGCGTCAACTAGCGCACAACACTATACAGTTCTCTGCAACTTGTGCCCTTCCTGGCAACAATCCTAGAGCCGCCACTGCGACTGACGTAGCATAAAACATTTACGACATTTAAAAAGTCGTGACTTCACAACTGTCACATTTTATTGAAGTTATATGGAACAGAGTATACCTTAAAACCGACAATTTTATTAAAATTTAATGTCACCGTCTCGGTCTTTCATTGATTTGATTGATACTATTCAGAGAGTCGTTGCTTAGAAAGTATCAAGTGATATTTCATTTAATTAAATATTATATTCGATTTTCAGGGTAGCATTGCTCCCACTATAATTCACTTAACGGACAAATTAGCAACACTTGTTCAACTTTTTCATAAACTCATGTAAAGTAAACACACTCTGTTCTGACTCAAACAGTGCAGAGAGTATGTGGCAATAGTCTCCTAACTCCCATGTTAAAATAACGGTAGCCTTTTTTTCGCCGAATAGGCCCGAAGTAGGCTACAGTTCCCCCCTCCCTAGTACCAACCCCAGAACGGCAACAAAGAATGATGGAGAGATACGTTTCAGAATTTCAGTGGTCATAACATTATTTTCATTATTATATTTAACTATTCCACATACTGAATGAAACAATTTTTTAATGACAAGAATTATTGACGATGCATAGTTTACTTTCGTTCTTATTTCGTTATAGCAGTTACTTTTCGTTGATAAGTTGTCGGACGGAGAACTTTTTTTTTTTTTTTTTTTTTTGCCGTGTCTGGCCTGAAGGGCTTTACCGGCATTTGAGACTTGTGTTTTTGTTTGTCTCAAACATAAACTTGCTGTGATTTATTTTTTAGACAAACGACTGACAGTATTTACGTGTGATTATTTATTTATTTAATGCCTTTATTTAAAAGGCGTAGTTAAGGCATTTAGCCTTCTCTTATACTTAACCGTTATCATACAAATACAGAACACAATATCTTACAATCTAAAAAAGTAAACAAATAGTAATTAATAACATTGCATACACAATATAATTTGTATATGGAAAACGATAGCATACAAGATGCTACAATTAAAACATAGTAGTAGGCGTAAGTAATGCGATACGTCATATAAAATTATGGAGAAGTAAACCTAATACTTATGTTGACAAATGTAACATTCAGTAAGTTAGTACAACAACAATTTAGAAAAAAAATCCAATAGGGTAATATAGCTGTAACGAGTCTGTTGTTATATAGAGAACAGGCGCGAAAATGCAATATACGAGTAATGGAATATAATTTGTACCTGTATAGGACTACACAAAATTAAAACTTAGGAAATAAAACCTAGTGATGTGATAAAGTGATATACAAACATACTTATGACATAGTAATTAACAAGAGCATATAAGTATACTTAGGATGCTACAATGTAAGGAAGTACTATAATTTATAACAATAATAAAATCAAGGAAATACTACACTTAAAAGCGCTTGTATTTTTCCGGATTCATGATCGTATACTCGTAATATATTTATGGGCACCGCGTTTGAAAGCCGGGAGTGTTGAATTCCGCACTTGAACAGGTAGTGAGTTCCATGTCCGAGCAACAGAGACAGTGAAAGACTGAGAGAGAACGTGATTTATAAGCAGGAATGGACAGCTGATACGATACTTTGGAGCGATGTTCCAAAATTATGATTTTCCCCCAGGATTTTTAGCAGGGATACTAGGTATTTATAACTCAATTGGGATGGGATTTATTTATTTGTAATTTGCCAATGTATGGGTGGGAACTGGGAAAGATGGGTGAGTCGCTCTGAAGCTGGATTCACAACCACAACGTAGCGTATGCGCGTACGTACGTATAAAACTAGAAACACCGAGTGTGCATGCTAGCATTCGCATCCTCGCGTAGCGTGCGTACGTACGTAATAGAGTTGATCAACTTTCTATTTCGTACGTACGTACGTACGCTAAGTAGTGGTTGTAAATGCAGCATCTGCAAACGTAAGACTCAATTAAATATTAATTAATAATGAGAAATAATTTATTTTTGTCCTAAATTATTTCATTCGCCTTGAAAAATAAAAATAAAGTACGATCAGCGATTACCGACATTTTGTCATGACAAAAACAATTTCCTCGCATGTCTAGACTAAATATTGCTGTGAATCCAATTTCTAGTACTTAACGTACGTATGCGTGTGTTCGTACGTACGTTAAGTGTGGCTGTGAATCCAGCTTGATACACTGTAAGGACAGGGCAGGCAGATAACTGGTTGACGAGGGCACTGAGTGTGGGAGTACCGCCAGGTCAGTCAGGAATACCAACCCTCTGAGCCGTAGTGGGGGAGATTTACAACGTGCTGGGGGATGAGGGACAATAGGGAACATCTCGCTGCTAGGACAGACAACTCGCCTGGCGCCAGTGAACTGGCAGTCCTGGCGCCATCTTCGCCCTCACTAAGGTTAATTATACTACACGTTAGGGGGAACATCTAGGTTAAAACGCTTATTTACAGTTTAAATTCTTTCACGTTTGACTTTACGTATCCGTTACTTTGAGTATTTCGTCAATACACAATACAAACGTAAAGTTTAAGTAACGTCTGTTGAAAAAGATTGAGAATCTGTTTTTTTTTTAAACGGAAATATCGTTCTGTAAATCATTATACATTTGCCATAAAAGTATGTCACGTAAATATTCCGAAAATAAGCCTAATTATTAAAATATTATCCATTAATGATAATATTTTTCAGAACCAAAGCAACGCCATCTATTGACGAAACTTACAGGTCATTTACATATACTTCTCTTGCTGTTCGAATTCACAGCAAGGGCTCATATGCATCCTAGCATGTCCCCTTCAGCTAAGAGTACAAGCCACTTACCTTTCTCGAGCCATAGATCGGAATTCACACAGTGCAGCCTACTTCATGAAGGGAACAAGGGCTCAAGAGTAAGTGATCAAGAACACGTTGCACTGAAATCGAACACGGCCAAGGTTTCTTTGAGTACATTTAAGACACGCCAGTTACATTTTTCACGAAATCCCGGTACTAGTGAATAAAACAATCCTCAGAAATAAACATTTCTTTTTTATTTTTACATACATAATCAGTTGGTTCTTTGCGAACGCCCATCTTGACTTTGACTTTAGGTTTTCAATTTATCGGAAACGTAAAATACATTTTACGCGAACAGCGTAACAACACTGCACGCAGAAAGGCCCCTCTTGCGTTGAGCATCCAGGTATTATTGTATGTATGTTACGTCAAGTAAGCTTAGAATCATGTTTTGACTGCTCGGGGTTTTAACCTGCACCATTATATGCAGAACAGTAGTAGTAAAAAAGAGTGAGATATCTGTGGAGCATAAGAAGCGACTATTTACTAGTGCCGTGTTGCTACATTGGGCATATAAAATGACAAGGAACATTTTGCCAGTGTCATTTTTGTCTTTAACTTAGCCCAGAATTCGCGTGGTGTTCTTTTATTATGCGGTTGTTTCTGGACGTTATGCATATATAGGACCTGTAGATATATATAAAATAAGAATTTATTTATATATATACACACACATTATTTAGGCTCTAGGTAGACTCATACATTCACACCGCGTCCCGCTAAATTCGTTGCAAGTTCCGTTACTAACGGTACAAGAAGACTACGAAGAGGAATGTTATTCCGTTATTTCACAGAACTTTTTTTCCACGTCAGCTGTTTTCGCTTGCGCGTTGTGTTTGTATCCGAGTGTGAGCCGTGTTCATGACATCGCGTGTCGCATTCCACTGGCCACTTGTTTGTTATAAGCAGGGATGATGGTTTATCGCGGGAAAACTTGACTGTTTGCTGGGTTTCAACACACGCTCAGCTTTCGCTTGTACGTGGAGCTGTTACCCTATTTGACTGAGCCACTAAGAATCTCGATATTGTAATATTTGATGTCTACTATTTGTCTACAGACAACTACGTTGTGGCAGACACACATTACCAGATCATATAGGCTATGCTGCAAGAAACTACAGCGTTTTAAAGGGTATGTTGGCACAAAACATTTACCCGATATACCATCATCTCTAGTTATGAGTAGGGGCTGGAGAAAATTCTCGGGTTTACCGACCTGTAGGATAGCCTCCAAGAATATATGTGCACAGACAGTAGCTGCTGGCTGGCTGCTCGCTATAAAAAGTGACGTCATATTACTGGAGCTGCTTTTAGTTGACACACTATTATTGGCGTAGGATCATCCAGGAGGTGTGAAATTATTTTGAGATAATCGTGCCAAGTACAAAGAGAATGTTCAGACTGTCTCTTAGAAAATAACAAGCAGTGGCGGCTCGAGGGTTGTTGAGAGGGAGGGCACAAGTTGCCGAGAACTGCATACTCGTGTGAACGCGCTGCCGTATACCAATGATCATGCAATGTGTACTGGCTACTTATTGTGTTGTGAGCATCAGTAATAAGCGGCGCCCACATACCAGCGTGTCAGTGCCTGTAGCGTCAACTAGACTACAACACTAAACAGTTCTCTGTAACTTGTGCCCTGCCTGGCAACAACCCTAGAGCCTCCACAGCGTACTGTAGTCTTTGACCTTGAATATCTCAGTTCCATTCAACGGTGGGTTTGTTCCTTTTTGTATAACTACGTCCAACTGCTACACTCTGAATTTTCCGCGAAAATATTTCTGGATAACTTTGTTTCAATGTCTTACGTACACATCGACAGCTTTACTTCATGGTTATTGGCAGCGTGTCTTTGTTCAGACACGTTTCTCATTTGACTGCACCCATCAGAATAAAAGGTACATTGTGACACCATATGTCTGTGATTTGTCGGCAGAACAGTAAGACAAGCGAGAGTTAAACCGTCCAGTCACTGGCAATGAAGCAGAGCTGCACAGATGCACATTTATTTATTTATTTTGTCTTTATTTGCCGTGGACGCAGTTAAGGCAATCTCTGCCTTCTCTTCCACTGGACCCGGTATACATGAACATATATCAAAAATACAATAATTACTCTAAGTTTACATACATATTAATATTACACTAGTTTCCTACATATGTAAAAAAACAACAATAAATCTTGTTGACAATATTGTCACACAAATTTATCAAAAATCTTTTCGCCATAAAATCGTGGCTCTAACAACTGGATGTTTAATAAGTGTCTCGGGGTTCTATCCTCTAATCACAGACGTGTGGTGTCGCAGTAACTAGCCTATGTTCTGATTGGCACAGTCAATTTAGGAACACCTCTATACGAAGGCAGTGCCAATAAACACGAAGATGAGCCGCAGTTATTACTAGAGACATGCAAAATTAGCGTTATCATTTGGTAGCAGACTAAACTTTACTTTCCTATACATAACAGAGCATAATCTGCGATTCAATTGGCCACAAACTTTTATATGTTGTCATTTACGTGTGTTACGTCTTTACAGAGATTGGCCTCTCTACCGTGTAAGCATTCTCCGCGGCAAGTCACGACAATATCGGCCAGCGGGAGACTTAGAACGAGCCTATAGTCACTTGGAGTCTAGTTAGCTGTCAGAAAATAACGCGAATTTTGCATGTCTCTAGTTAAGCTCATAAAGTACTCGAAACAAAGTGGAACAAAAATCTTGTTGTGGCAATAAATGTTCTCTAACAATTGTGAGCGTGATATGAACTTACAGTTCTTCTTATTCTAGCCTACACGTAAAAGAAAACGCGAATTATTCAGGCCCCTCTTATACAGACATGCAAATTTCGCGTTATTCTCTGACAAACAGACTAGACTGTAAGCTGTTATTCCAGTGGCGTATCATGGTCGTGTTCCAAGGCATACAGTGGCAAGCAGTGACTATACACAACAATGAGTTGTCTGTGGACTCATTAGACTGGTAGGGGAACGTAGAGTCTCGAGCCAGTAGCGTACTGTGGCAAGGAACGTATTCTCCACTAATACACCTAGGTCTACGCAACACATGTGTATTGTATGTGACAGGTAGTCACATTGAGTCCACGTGATCAAAGTGTAGAGTCGGATCTTATTTTGCATGCCTTGGAACACGACCACGATACGCCACTGTGTTGTTCGTTCGCTCGATGTCTTATACTGGCCTACACTGTCGTGTACTATAGTGGGGAACATTTTGAGACAATAATTTATGGTTTTTCTTTAGCGTTATACTGTAAAAAATCTTCCTAAAATGTTTAGGAAGTAACTAACCTAAACGCAGTATGAGACAGTTACCATACTTCCGCCTTGTAAATATGCAAACTTTTACATTTGTTACAATACAAGTCTGGTAACTTTAGTATGCGTTTGACTGTCTTGTAAAAAAGTTTATAAGTGCTACCATGGATGGCTGGGAAATAATTCTACCATACCTACTTCTTAGCGCTCCTATACGCACGTCTGGTAAATTTACAAACTATATTTTAGTGTGTACCAATCGCATGTTAAGCAATCAATCACGCAAACGATAACACGTAAATTTAGATTGCTCTCGTGTATGTATAGGTCAGTGGAGTCTAGTGTGTCACCAAATAATAACACGGATTTTGTTTGCCTCACACGGAAGCTGTACGGTCGAAATAAATCATTATGATTGCAGTTGTCGACAGCGTGGCGTAGACTGCAATACACTCTATATAGAGAAAACGTCCCAGCATGTACGCTTCCTCTGTGATTGCAACGGATTTATTTTTAAGTTTTAAATTACGATTATTTGTTTAGCGCGATGTAATTAGTATCGAAATCTTTGAACTGTTTGCAGGTAGGTGTTTCCAACCGAATCTACAATGAAAAGCTGCCAAACAATGCAAAAAGAATTTTGTACTTTTACTAGCAAACCTTTCTAAACTTAGTGTTACAACGTTAGTCAATCGGGTGCCAATGAAGGAAGTCGTTTGTAATTTAAAATAGATTAAAAATATTTTACATCCATAGGCATATTAATAATATAGTCAGGCCTAATATATTTTAACAGCACGGAAAATAATGTTTTGTGACAGCAACAAACTATTTTGTTGGCATTTACCCTGCATCATTTATTTCGTGGGCATCACAAAAATGTTTTGTTGTCACCACTAAATTTATTTTAGCCGCCACTAAATTTATTTTAGCCACCACTAAATAATTTTGTAGTTACTTCAAAATAATTTTTCAGAGAAGACTTCCTACAAAATTATTTTTTCAGTGAGTGTTCAATGAAAATCAAATTCAACATTGCTAGCCATATTTTACATTTTTTTTACTTTAAGATTAATTTTTGTCATTTGGTTTTTAAAAATTATTGTCAATATTATAAAAAATTGTATAGAAATGTATAATAAATAATAAAAAATAAAAAATGTATATATAAAACTTGGAAATAATGCTGTGATAGTAATATTTCATAGAAATTTCTTACAACTTATGTTTTACAATAATTATTTGTAGTGTTACAAAATTTTCGGAAGAAAGTTGGCAAAAAATAATATTGTTAGAGTATACAATACATAAAACTTATATATATATATATATATGGGCGTATATTACTCCGTGATGTTAAATTGGTTAGTTGGTTACAGTTTTAACTTTGCGGGAACGTCAGTGTCTACGTTCATCTATGTGGAAACTACAGAGTAGAAACTACAGAGTATATACAATGTTACGAAAATTTTAGAACCAAAGGTTTTTCCCTGTAGCTCGGAAAAAAATTGGTTGCAAATTTTAAATGATATTTCGCGGTCTATAAATTAATTGAATCCCTTTTTCGATGAACTGACGAAGTCAATACTAAGTATCAGTCTCATAAACAAACACATTTTACTTCTTACTTCGGATTATAAATTTCGTATCGAGTTAACCGCGTGATTTTGCGTCAGGATGTAGGCCTACCTAAAAAGTGTCATAATTTTCGGAAGCGATAAAATAATATTTAATCATTAGCCTACTGGAGAAGCACGTATGTATTCTTGTGATGTTATTTGAAAGGTTTTCCTAACTATCCCGAATTTTTGCACACTGCTCGGCTATCTAGGAAGTCGGCCACCTTAAGGGCTTGTTCCCGAGTTTTTTTTTTCAGACTGGTGACAATAACTCAAATATTTTTTAACTGAAAGCTTTGAAAATATTTGTGTCAATGTGCAGTCACACGATGCACAATACTGTGGATGCGTTTTTTTTTAAATAATGTACCATTCGTCAGCAAAAAAAATATTTTGTTTCAGTTTTGCTTATTTTCACGACAAAAAATGTGGTACTTTGGGTGACGAAATCTAAAAAACAGTTCAGTACATTTATTTCTACAAAAAAATTCAGCTACAAATTGTAACATATAAGTGTCAAATCCGTGGAGCGAAATTTTTATATAAGTGTTATGTAGCGATAAAAAAAAATTTCAAATTCATTGCAAAACTCGGTAACAAGGCCTTAACATAAGTTGAAAACTCCAAACGAAACATATTTTGACGTACACTATAACAAGAAATTATGTGGTTACTTACCTCTTTGATGTTAAGGATAGTGTTGTTGTAGTAGCTATGATAAAATTGTATCCTACATACAATGTATGTTTGAGTACTATTTCGAAATTGAAACGATAACATCTATACGGCATAGCAAAAACAATGAATCCTAGGTACAATTCATCAAATAATTTTAGTTCCAAGTTGAAGTTTTGAAATGAAATACACCCGTATATCTCATTTAATAATACATGCGTTCGCAAAATATTATCTAGTAACGCAGGCGTAGACTTGAGATTCTTTCACATGACCAAGTATTTATTGACTCCAAATTATTGAATCAAAATATTTTATTCATCAGTGAAGCCACTACTTCAAAAGTTATCACATAATTGTAAACAAAAGATGCGCATAATGCAGCTATTTCACAAAAATATTTCGTTTAGTAAATAATAATTTCTTATTGTTATTTATGTGTTATTTAAAACAATAATGTTGGAAATAATTTTTAATATGGTTTAATGAGCCAAAAGTCCTCAGTTAACATTTTATTAGAATTAATAATGCGTGAAAAACCTCTTCTCTGTTCTTAAATATTTTGAATCAAGAAAATTTTAAATATGTTCGAGACGAAAATCTTTGGCGAAATTCAAGACATTCAATGAACTGAAAGACAAAATGGCCGCGGTTATGACGTCAGCATGGCGCCACATGGCCTTCAAGGAATTGAATTAAATCAGAACATTTAACTCAGTTCGCCTTTACGGTATGCAACAATTTGCACTGATGAGTATATGTTGTTGCGGTCAGCCAATTTACATAACCTAATTTAAAATTAAAACTAATAGGCTTTCTCGACCTCGACAAATATTCTGTAAAAATATTTTGTGACAGTTACAAGGAATTTCTTTGTAGGTTTACAAAATTTTGCAACTATACAAAATTTTATTTGTAACGTTATTTATTTGTACATTTAAAAGGATAAAATTTGCAAAAAACTTGTGCAGTATACCAAAATTATAGGTTCGTCGGAAATTACGTATTTATACGCAAATTACATCCTCTGTACAGCGTTTTTTTTTTTTTTTTTTTTTTTTCAGAAATAATGTGAATTTTCGTATGATTGCATGCTTCAAAATCAACAAGCCATATCACTGACCTTTACTTTGAACGTATACAATTAAATATACATCGCTGCAATTCATCAGGAAGGCCTAATGCAAATTTTTTAAGTCGGAAGCACGTATACATTGGTGTGTGGGACAAAAATATCGTAGAGGGATACTGTAATATTACATTATACTAGAAGAGTTAAACGATTGCGAGCAAACAGAGAAAAGATATACACACATACATATACAATACTTTAATTTTCTCTGCAAGCAAAACGTATTTCGCAACACACTTTTTCATCTGGGTGTACTGTTTCACGAACATAAAATTATTTTAATGCTCCCGGAATTTGTTTAGGTGTCTACCACCCAAATGACGAAATCAGCCTAGCTTAGTAAAAACGATCAACGTTTCTTTACTGCAATATTGACTTGCGATTAATTTCCAGTAGGCCTACTTTACATAGGTTTTAATTAAAATCCACTGTTATTGTTTGGGAAGATCAAGACAATTTTTTGCAACACCAGTAACGTACGCAGAAAGTATACACATAAACAAATTGTCTGAATGTTATAAAAGGCTGTGTAAAATCAGTTTCAAAATATCGGCGATGTTTGCCATAACGTATATATAGGCAGATGGAAAAGTCTGTTCGCTCTGATTGTGCCTGTATATTAATGTGGTATATTTCCAAACAAATCCTTGAATTATAGAGCATATTCAAATACAGATTTCTAGTTCTATTATAATGTTACATAATTGCTTATGTTATAGTTTCACAAATTTTATGAAAGGTTATTTGTATTCGGGAATATTTCTTGTGAAATGTTTAGTTAAAAATCTATAGTGTACGGTAAGAAGGGCTTAAGTCTAATTATTACCGTTTGAGATTAGTGCTTTTCTTGCAGCTTTTAGAAATGTTTAATAGGGCATAAATCTTATTACATTAACATGTAACTTTAACCCTTCTTAACACCGTCAGTGAGTAATAAGAAGAGCACAAGTCTCATTATGTTTTTACATGACTTATGTCTTTCTTACCACCCACCAAAAAAATTACGTTACATAGTGTTTTCTTTTGTAAAAAATATTTTTTGGTAACATATTTAAACTTGATAGGAGCCAAAAACCATAGGTAAGCTAATTATCGCGACCTAAATTTTGTAAAAGGTTTAAGTTAATCCATTTATTTTTTTCCCGCAATTAAAAAAAATAGCGTTATATTAGTGGGAAATGCCTAGTCAGTTTGTGTGGATTACAAATTGCGTATTATTGATACGTATAGCTTTTTAAGGCGAAAGGTTTGGAGTTAATATAATTTGTTTCAGGTCGCTAATAGGCCTATTAATACTTTTTATAGCTTATGTTATTGCAGGCTTCGAGAAAAGTAGTCCGATACCAAATTCACGCATGGGAGGTACAAAATCACTGACAACGCTAAAATATTACATTTTCAGAGAATAAAAACAATATAAATATTTTCATTTATCTCATCCATTTAGTTCTATACTTATGTTTGAAAAAATAGGATGATGTCTCGTTATCATACAATGATTTATATTTCTAATTTAGCGTCGCTTCTAGAACAATAACATATAAACCACAATACAGGTAGTTGCAGCAGGTTTGTACAGAATGATTTATGCGTATATTGACGTTATGGTTTCAGTGAACAAATTTATGTGGGCAAGCCACATTATGTTGCGTCGTTCTTGCAAGACTTACCTTAAAAAAAAAAAATTGGACTGATTTTACGCGAAACACTGCTTACGGCTCGGCATCAGTCGCCAAATTGAATTGTTTTAATTTTCGCTCTTATGACATTTTGAGAAGAAAAATGTGAAATGTGTTACTATAATATCAGTTCTATTTACCTTGCGCTACAATAAGAGCATCGCAGTTGAACTTTTAACATATATTTAAGCCGTAATCAGTCGAGCAATTTAAGAATATAAAAAATAGCTCGACTGATTACGGCATAAATATACGTTTAAAGTTTGACTGCGATGCTTTTATTGTAACGTAAGGTAAATACAATTGATAATGTTGTAACAAATTTCTCATTTTTCTTCTCAGAATTTCATAAGAGCGAAAATTAAAACAATTCAATTTGGCGACTGATGCCGAGCCTTAAAATCTAGGCCTGTGCCTATTTTTTCTGGGCTAAGCAACAATTTAGATTAAAAATAAAATAGAAATGAGAGCGAAAATTTAAAAAATGCTTTACCCTATTGCTTTATTATACTAAAATGTTAATATTTAATATTTTAATGCAGAGCAAAAATTAAAAAAAAAAAAAAAAAGAAAAGAAAAAATCGTTTCACTTGGTTTGAGATTAATTGTCTTTTAAGTTTAAATAAAGTCTTTGACGAAACAATGTTGTCAAAGATACTCAAAACTAGATAGCTTACCATTTGCTTAAACGAGGTTTTAAAGTGCGTGACGAAAAATATCAACACGAAATCTCGCGAACGAAGAATATTTCGTATGGATGTAGTTTACGTAAAAACGTATTCACAAATGCAAAAATTCTAATACCTTTTGGGGTTAGTAATATTTCATAATGTATTTAGCTAAGAAAATTTATGACAATTTGGTTTCTGTCTTGTAAATGTCAACCGTAGTAAATATTCTATTCCATATCTGAACCTTGAATCTCGCAAGAATTAATTTACTAGGATGGTGGTTATATATTTTCTTTGCTTATCCAAGACGTTATATCTCAATGCGTGCCTGTAAAAATAGATTGGGTCAATTGAGAGTGAAAAAGATTTTGGGAAATAGCAGAAAGTTTTATGACGCCACAAAAAAAAATTAGATGTTTTTTGGTCCTTGTTCTAATTAGGTAACACTATATTACTTTTCTTATCACTTCGTTTAAGGGGTAACATATTTCTTAAGCCTCATATATCTTACCAGATGGTACCTATGAGAGTTTATGGCGCGAAAATATCAAGAGCAAAAAATTTATATAAAAAAAAGAAGGGTAAAGAAAGAAAATAATATTTCTCTGCATATTTCTTATAAATAAATGAAACAGATTCCTTTGAACGTAAATTAATAACATACGTTATAAAAATTAATATTTGGGAAAATTAATTTCCATAAAGGGAATACAAGTTATATGATTAAAATGATACAAACTAGCTGCCCGGCTTCGGCTTTGCCCGCGTGGAATTAAAAAAAAAGTGTAGTTTATCGTGTTAATACGATAAAGGACATGATGAAAACACAGTTAACGACTTCTCACCCCTAAAGCATAAGAATACCTCACCAGGTTTATGAGATATTGAGGTTATCAGGAAAGTAAATTTTACCCTTCGCAAAGGTTTGTGCTGAGAGCTGATGAATGAGTGAGTGAGTGTATAAATTAAGCACTTCAAACCCTGGGAGGGGGGCTATGACTTTTCCATCGGAATTAAATACTTCAAATATACTACTTAATAACGGCCAACTGCCTCTAATGCACGGACACCATCAAATCAGCCCCTATTTTTTCCTCGTCACGTCAACACAGTTGACACACTGCAAATGAAGGTGCTATAAATTACACTAACTCAGTACTTAGGGGGCTGGAAAATGGTTCTATATTTGATTGCTTGATAACAATACTTCCTGTGTGTTATGTACTGCCCGGTTTACGAAAAAACGACGTTATCCCGTCGCAATCAGTCTTTTCAAGCCATCTAAGTATACGTATGCCAGGGTATAGGGTATGTTGCAGAATAGGTAGTCACCCAAAGCATAATTTACCACTATATTTATTCGAGTTTTAAGAGATTTGGGTCATTTTACGAAAATACATTTTACCTGTTTCCAGTACGATAACTATCGAATTTCTAACAAATCCTGTAATAGTTTTGTAGGTTGTTATGTAAACATAATTTTAAAGTGATAATTACCCCGAGACGTCAACTGGTTTAAGATAAATCTAGGATTGATAGAATAGCAAAGTTACAGAAGGACCCCATTGTTGTCACTGATCAAAGGCGCAGGCCGAACGTACCCAGTAAAACTTACTCAAACTTATAACTTTTAACAACGTGAATTTTTATTTAAATGCTTGAGGCTTTATTGCATGAGATTAATAATATTTCACGTCTCAAAATTTTTAATAAAATGTTCAAATTCATAAAGGTCTTTGAACAGTGACCAAGGATGGGTTTCTTCTGAAGCTTTCTACTTCATGCATTTAATCTTAACATATTATTTTTTACTTTTTGTTTCCATAGTTTGCAAATGAAAGGTAATTTACAAGCTTATTTTATTTTGTAGTTCTTAGCATTAGAATTTGTTAAATTATATGTCTTAATACCTTCACTTGTGCGTATCCATCTCAGACTATTCACATGTACAGTAGTATTTCTCATTCTATTCATTTCCTCTAGAGCATCGTGGTTGCATGGTTTTTTTTCCCCGATAGTTCAGAGCAATCCAGCTCTTGAATTATAAAACCGTCCACTGAACGAACTCTACTCAGCCAGGAGTTTCGCCATAGTCGACTGTGTTGCCTTGTATTTTGTGGAATAGTTGATGATAATGATAATATCAAGGGTAATATACGCCGTTCAGTACAGCCGTAGCTGTACTTAGCTGCAAATTGTACACTCTCTTCACGGCGAAAGCGTAGCCATATTATTTCACCGATGAATCCGATTGATTCATTCACTAGACCCTTTGAGATATCGATATTAGATCTCAGCAAGACTTCTACGCATTCAGAAAAACTGTAGGAAGGTTGTAGGCAAGCTACCTATTTTGTTCTCAACATTTGCGATTATACTATCCAACGGTGTATTAGCCGACCTTAATTCCGTGTTGCAGCCACTTATTGGTCCGGGGATCTAATTGTGGAAATTCGAGTGTATTTACTTCGATAGTGATCAAGAAACAATTAATTGTGTTGCTCTACTTGTTGCCTTGTTGGTAATATGCTGTCGAGACAAATACAACTAACCCAAACACGACGGGGTTATGTTGTGTAGCTGAGGAGTTTTATGGCCACCATCATCAGACCATACACAGTAAAAAAATTTTGTACATTTACAAGGAAAGTCTTGTAAACTAATATCAGAACATTTTCAGTCAGATAATAATAGTAAGATGTCAGAAACCTTTTAAAGTGGTTACAAATATTGTAGACACCTTTGGGAACTAGTAAAGTAAATGTTAATGAGGAAATTTTTCTATTTGAAACAAAATAAACCTAGGAGACCTGTCATATTTTTCAAAACATTTCGTACTTGTACAAAAAAATCGTAAATGGTACCAGATCTTACCTGTAAATATACAAAATTTGTTTGTATATTTACAAAAATGCTTGTGAATACACAAATAAATTTGTAAAAGTACAAGTTTTTTGTAAATGTTTTAAAAAAATTACTTTCTTGGGAACTGATTTCCAAAATATATTTTTGTAAAAGTACAAAAAGAATTTTACTGTGTATTTTTGCATTGTCACAGAAGTCAAATATGTATTCCAAATTTCAGATCAGTCGGATGCCGGCAAGTGCTTGAACAATGAATTAAAAATATTGAACCAAGGCAAACATACTAACGAAGACAGTTAAACACGAGCTTGCAATAAACAGCACGAACCGTTGCAGGCCTACATTGCAATTGTAGACGAATACACTGTCCGTGACGCGACACCACAGTAATTTCATTTGTAAACTAAGTAACGATTACAAACATTAAATACATGAAATAGATAGGATTGTTAAGTATGTCACAGTAGGCTAACACTAATAAACTAATTACTCACGGAAAAATATAAGTGCCAGTTTTAAAAACAACTAGGCATGCGGAAACTTTTATTGACACTTCTATCATTGTATTATACTTTTACGCTATAAAATGTATATGTTTATCTTCATTTTACAAACGATAAATCTACTGCTATTCCTTTCAGCCTTCGAACATTATTCACGGGATATTTCGTTTCATTTAATCTACTAGTGCCAGATTTCAAAACGACTATAGGCGGGCGATTTTTTTTCACTGACATTTTACTAGGCCTAATAGCAATTTACTGTCGTACGCCTTGAAACGGGTAGGTTTCCCTTCATTTTACACACGATATAATTAATGCTAATCCTTTCAGCTTTCCAACATTTCTTCACGATTCAAATCAAAACTTTCGTTACGTAGCTAAGACAACATTTGGCAGATGTATGTCGGTTAATTTCTCACAGTCGAATACGTACCCGATAAAAAATCGTACTTATACAAGAAAAAGCTTGTAAATTAATGTCAAAACTTTTATCAGTCATAGACTCCACAGCAAAAATGTCGCTGATCATTAAAGTGGTCTAAACTTTCCAAATACCTGAGAACACTAGAGCAGATTGTTCGAGGAAGAAAATAACCTTCGAAGGCATGTCAGATTTTATAAAATATTTTGCACTATTACAAAAAACTTCTTGGACACTGGGTTTCCAAAAAAAAAAGGGGGGGGATACAATGCATAGAAATAAATTGCTACAAGTTAAATCGCCGAACGTACTAACCTTGTCGCAAGACTAACAAAACAATGACAACTTAGTGCCTAGTCTATTGTAGGCCTAAAAAAAACACTGTCCGTGATTAGTAAAATAATGTAATAAGAGACATCAACCACAACTTGTAAAAAGTTATTTTTTAAAAATGTAGACAAGTTAAGTTCAAGTAATAACTGTGACTTTGACAAGCAATTGCTCTGAGATGCAGCAGCAATTATGTAAACCTAAAGATATCAGAAACCAAATTTACTGTAGTTTTTGTAACTATTTTTTAAGTGTTACTTTTTTTCTGGAAAAATAGTTTCCAAAAATGTATTGTGTGGCACGAAAATTCGCACAGTTTTACAGGACGAAGAAGGTAATTTTTGCTTTTTATGAAACTTTCTTATGTAAATCCTTTCGTTCTTGTCAACATTTAAAATAAGTTTTAAACACTATTGAAATATGAGACGTTATTATGTATTTCAACAATTGTTTTTACTTATAAAAGTGTAATATTTGTTCATATACTTCGAGTAACAAGCACACAAACATTTTAAAGTTCGTGCAGTTCTGGTTCCGTTCACCCGTGATTTAGGCAACATTCTGCGCAAGAAGTAGCCTACGAATAGTTGAGATCTATAGAAATAGTTTTACATAACTTCAACATAAAATTAACATTACTAGAGTATTTGTCCCAGCATTTTTACTATGATTTCTTGTTTCTATTGTTTTGAACAACGCGATGTTTGGATGGCTTTTCTGCATATTATTAAATTACACCTCGTATTTTGCGTTTGCGATGTAGCCTACTGTAGTATGAAACACGCGAAATAAATGTACGCATTCGTGTACGCTGTTTTGAACAATTTTCCATGTTTTATTATTCGTGTACTATCTTGACCTGTATTTAACAAATAATTACTTAAGAATGTTAGAATGTTTTGTTCGGCTTAAATAAATAAAACCGAACAGCACGTTAGTTGAGATGATCTTCGGTCGTCGGTGGTCCTTCAGGCACAGGTTCAAATCTGAGCGAGTTTATTATAGGATTTGTTTCCCAAAATTACGATAAACCCTAATTATTGATTTAACGGCTATCCTGCAATGATCGAGATAAAATAAGTAAGATTTAATTTGAATTCTACTTTTCTCCAGCACAACTACAAAATACAAGGCTACCGTAATGTTCACAAACACATTACGCTTTTCAATTTTTTTGCAAGTAAAGTCTTCGCAACTTGGCAAAGAATATTTTAAGTAACTGGGTTTCAAAAGAACTTATGCGTGAATGAGCAGGCATTTTTAAATTGCATCACGGAAGATTTCCATACAATGTCTCAGCGCACTATTCAATAATTCATAGTTAAGTCTACGTGTAATTGTTCTCAGATATATTAGATGATATGTTAGCGAAGGAGAGGATTATACTGATGAATGGTGCAAAGTCTGGCTGCAGGTTAAACATGGAAAACAGAAGACTCTTACACGTTTCAACTCAGCCAATGTAAGTTCTTCAATGCAGCACGCCTCAGTAGGCTACTTATACTCCAGAACTGTACAACATAGCACAGTCCATTCACACAATACTAGACATAGATCAAACTCTCAGATAAGTCAGATACAGAAGCGCACTACAAGAGATCGTTCACATACAAAGCAAGTCGTTTCTAGCACTAAAACAAAACAATCCAGTTGAGAGCTACAGGGCACAATCCAAATATATGTTAATATTATAACAAAACCATCAGTAAACACCAATTATACCTATTATGATTACAACACGTTCCCTAGACACTATCTCATTGAATACTTCATATACTGCATGTGCTACTTATAGGCCTATATGATTCGTTCAAAATTTATCGATGTACCTTTATTAATACATAAATCACTGAATTCAACAGTATTGTATTGTCTATTTTTTGTACAATCTATGTATTATGTACCGAATTATCTATTGTATTATTTTCCTTATTTCATTATGTTATCTATAGTTCTTTTTCTTGGCAGTAAAGATGATAGTAAGAATTTGTTAGACACGGCAAATTGTTAACCAACTTTTAGAGCTGTATTTTGTTTGTGTATAGATAAAATAAACAAATTTAAATGTGCGTGGATCAGTGGCGATGGATTATCTACTCCTCTGTATAGTTTTGTCCAGAAGCAAGAATATGTAGCCTATACTGCCGAGTTAAACGAACTGAACAATTAATAGGAAATTGAAAGAACCCATTTGACTTACGTCCTGATATGAACTGACGGTTCCCAGGTAGAGAACGCTACATCATTATTTTTAGATCGTCCTCAAGTCGCTGCAATTGTTTGAAACTTACTTACATAAAAATGTTCTGGCCGTGAAAATTTTACATAGGCATACCCACTTTGTAAAAGGACTCTTCATTAGATTAATTATAACAGGCGTAATTAAATAAATATCTTTTGGACACGTAAGTAGCCTAACCAGTAAAAATTTCGCTAACTTCACAAAGCAAACTCTGGCAAATTCTGGGAATTTTTTTCAGAACTAGACTATAACAAATATATTTTTGGACACGTCAATAGCCTAACCATTAAAAATGTCTGTAGCTTTACAAAGCAAACTCTTAGAAATGCTGAGAATTTTTTTGCAGAACTAGACTAAAACAAACATATTTTTTATAACACGAGTAGTTGTTTTTGTTCGAGAAACTGTTTCATGTAAGTAGCCTGAAGCCAATGAGTTATTCAGTGGCGTCTTATAATATTGTCTTACTGGCTTTGTAAATTACTAAGTTGAGCCTTTCAGTGAGATTTTCTGTGTTTGTTCACGGAAGTCTACTTTCGGATTTTCAAAACACGTAGGTGTGTAATCCTGCAGTGATAAAAAAAAACTTTTTTTTTTTGCCTTTGAAACTCTGCTTTCAAAGGAGTCGAGGGTGGTAATTTTTTAATGTTGCACTTGTAGGCCTATAGCAGAACATTTTACAAGAAAAATGTTTGTAATATTTACAAGGGAGTTGTTTTCAAAGCTACTTCTGTAAATTTTTTAACGTTGCACTTGTAGGCCTATAGCAGAACATTTTACAAGAAAAATGTTTGTAATATTTACAAAGGAGCTTTCTAGACTGGTTTTCAAAGCTACTTCTGTAAACGTCCAAAATAACCGACAGTTTCTGAAAGCAAGCTAACATTTTGAATAAAAGTAATGTTATATCTGAGTAATATTTAATACAATTATTTTTGTAAAAGATTGGGGGAAAATGTTTGCGATAGAAGCATGTGAACTACGTTTGCAAATTACGACATTGTAGGCATATCGTTAGAGCACGGATGTCAGACATGGCATTACTAGAAATGTACTTTTTGCAAACATATAGGCCCTAGAAAATTATCAGAAATATATACAGGATAGTCGGGAGGAAAGGGCAATATTCTAGGACGTGATAGTAGCCTACTGGTCATTCTGATCAAGAAAGTTCATGTGAACATGGGGTCAATATGTGACGATTATCGAGGTAGCCTCGTTTGAATGAAAAACACTGAAAAACCTGTAAACGTATCTTATTGTTTTATTTTTGTGCTTCTGTGTTCTCATTTCTGTGACAAGGAGATTAAAATAAGTTATGAAACACACACCTTTCTGTTTGTATTTCAATTTATGTCAAGTTGATAATCGGTTACCATTGAAACATGGTTAGGTGATTGATCTGTGCAGGGTAGTAGCAGCTTTATTGATTATTTTGTGAACTGTGAACTTGAACGCTATTATTTTAATGATTGTGTCTTTGTTTCTACATTTGTTTTGTGATACCAACAGTGTGAACCGGACAGTTCAAGATGCCGCATATCTACACAAATGCTGTAGACATGCTGTTTGTTTATATCGTGTGCAATTGTAGTTTCACTGTAGCTGTAGAAGAGTACCACCACCGTTTTCCCATGCGAAGAATTCTTGACCGAAGAGAGTTTTCCAGGGTTTGTAATATATTGCGGGAGAGTGGTTCGATTCGTAGTGCTCATGTGAGTTCAAAAAATACATGATAAAGTAAAAATTTCGTTAGTGTGCAAATTGCTTAGTTTATTTTAATCTCCTTGTCACTGAAACGAGAACACAAAAGCACAAACATAAAACAATAAGATACATTTACAGGTTTTCGGTGTTTTTCATTCAAACGAGGCTATCTCGATAATCGTCGCATATTGACCCCATGTTCACATGAACTTTCTAGATCACAATGACCAATACTATCACGTCCTAGAATATTGCTCTATCCTCCCGTCTCACCATTTATAATCAAGGCTTACGTTATGTAGCACTGTCAGCGTTACATGGTTGCCTGAAACAATAACACGACGCCAATAAGACTTACCAAAAAATACGTTTGTAGTTGGTTTCCGGTTGCAGTTAATTTGATTTCAAACGACTTGCGTGACTATCCAGTTAACATTTTCGCGTTCAAGTTGAAGGGCAGGCAACTTAACAATTTCCTGCGTTTTTTTTTGTAGCATTCAGGTAGAGGTATGGTTTATCGCGAAAATGTTTTGTGCCGACATACCTTTGAAAACGCTGCAGTTTATTGCAACAAATAGCTGTCTGCAGACCACTAACAGGCATCAGTAGAGGCGCGAGTATTTCGCGTATTCATCTAGCAACAGTCTAGACTTCTCAGTTCTCTACGTGTACCGGCTGAAGCCGAAAATCCATTGGCTTCTAACAGTACAAACGTGTAGCACGTGATATCTCCACGAGTTTCCTTATTTATAACTGGCTTACAGTCGTCAAATGTGTGTTAAAACCACTCTCGTCTAATCACAGAAGAAGGAGTGAAGTAGGCTATACGTTATTGACGTTCAACCTGACCTAGAATCAATACGCGAATTAATCGTGCCTCTAGGCATCAGATATTACAATTGCGGGATTCTTATTGGCTCAGTCAAATAGGGCAACAGCTCCCCATACAAGCGAAAGACAGTAATCTTCTGGTAGGCTGAACGTGTGTTGAAACCCAGCAAACAGTCAAGTTTTCCCGCGATAAAACATCATATCTACGTATAGGCTATTCATGGAGTGCACACTATTCACACGTGGAGAAAATTTAGTCCACAACACAAATAAGCAATCCAAAGCAGTTTTGAAAAAATAAATCGCACAAATTACACACGAGACTTTGTGTAGCTCACTTTTTATCTAAGGGCCTTAGTCATAGACGTTTTGATTCGGACTAGCGTAGGATCATCCTCACTGGCTTTTATGCCGTATTCATAGGCCCGGATTAATGCTAGTCCGAGGATTATCTTGCTTTTGCTCCGATTAACGTTTAGTCCGGACCAAGCGTGAAGGTTTAACGATGGGCTAAGTCAGAAATAAAAATGGCTGACCATTAAAATATGGAACATTGTCTGTGTTAAGTCTATACATGCTATTTTTGATATAATGAACATTTCAAATTAAAAACACATTTTAAGCCTACCTTGACAATTTATTTAGCCACAAGTCCTACTAACATAATTTAAAATGTTGTAATTCAAACGTAGTGAGGAAATTTATCTTGGCTTAAGTTAAGACTCCAGACGCAAACTTCACATCTTAATATTGTTGTTTAAAATTATTATGCGAACAGAGCAACATGTTTACATTGCTTCCCGTTTTCACCAACTATTCTCTTATCACAATCACAGAACTCGTCCTCGCGTAACTGATAAAACTCGACATTCCTCCTCAACAGAACCAATTTCTTTTCCAGTTCTTTCTCTGTGAACGACTGCCGCCTCTGGAACAGTTTAGAACATCAACATACGCAAGTAGAGTCCATTGCAACCTTGAAAATATATAGACTATACGTAAACATTAGTTTCATCTAGCTCATTAGTGATTTACTCGCAAATAACATTTTTATTGTGTTTGTGTGTGTGTGTCCTATGTTTGTTTCTGTTCTGTTAGGCCTATATCTCTAATGTTTTCCCCCTTAATTATTAGCCTTATGCTAAGCAAAATTAATGTCCACAACTTTTATCTGTAATGATTTTGTTTTTATGTTTTGATGTAGTTGTCAATGTGTGGTTTGGTGGAAGAAAAGTCAGTCTTGCCTTAATTAAGTCAAATTAATAAATAAAACAATTAACCCCATTGTGCGTGTTTATTGTAGTACAGCATTAAGGTATTTGATTATACATTTAAACATAAACAACTGATATCCGAAGATGAGAATTACTGCTATAACTATTTATTTATTAGGTTAAAAGTGCCATTCAACAGTCTTGCGACCAATAACAGGATGACACTAAAAAAATACAATAATAACGAGCAAACAAACAATAAACATACATAAAACATCAGACTAGACAAGTGCAACTCAATACCAAGACAGCATTAAATCAGGGGCGTCATTAGGAGGTTCAGGGGGGGGGGGGGGGGGGGCAAATGCCCCCCTGGATTTAGAATTTTAAGTGTATAAAATACATTTTTTGTATTTTGTTATTTAAATAATGCTAACTTAAGCACATAAAATTGAAGTTTTGTTACTAAATTTTCTAATTTTAACATGCTTAATTAATAAAAAAGATGCAACAAGGTCACTGTCGCAAAAAAAAAATCTTGCCGTCCCCAAGAAAAACCTGAAATGACGCCGCTGCATGCAACATATACAATAAAAAGAAAAAAGAGACACAAAGGAGATACATCAAATCAACCTCATTTAAAGTAAAAAAAACAACTAATTTTCATACCATTAAAAGGATCAAATTCACAAATTTCATTAAAGTTCAATATACATCTACCAATTAAGTCATTATATTTAAATAATGCAAAAAAAGAGACTAAATTTCATACCTATATGGTTAGGCACCTTTAAACCTGTTTTGTTCACAATAGTTTTACAATCATAGCAATAAAGAAAGTAATTCATAAAAAATAAAGCATCGTTAACTATTCTACGAGCATGTAAGGTGGTATAGTCTTAAAATCATTTAGAATATCTTTATAATTAAAAGGTTGTAGCGGTTGAAAGAATCTCATAAATATAATTTTAAATAATTTGTATTGTGTTGACTCTATACGATTAGACTCCCCGTAATGATAATGCTGTTCCAAATAACAGAGCAGTAATCTAGCTTGGACCTTATCAAAGCATAGTAAAAACTTATTAAGGAATCTGGCGAAGAAGAAATATTAGTGATTTAGTTTATTAAACCTAAAGTTCGATGAGCATTGCAGATTAAATCGTCAACATGAAGATGGAAATAAAGTTTACTACCTAAATAATATTCCAAGGTCATGCACACTATCATTTCGTCTTATTTCGCTACTATTTATCGGATAGTTAAACTTTACAGGTTTAGTTTTACGCGGAAATGAGATACAGATAGTTTTATCAAAATTCAGATTCATGACATTATTGTTACACCATTTATGAACTAAGTCAATATCAGCGTTATGTCTGGTAACTTATAGGTAGCGACACTGGAAAATCGCGAAAATGCTTAAGATAGTCTCCGGTGACACGTGTGAACAGTTTTGGGACAAATCACACACGCTGTGTTTCTAAGCTGTGCAGTTCTAACTGGGCCTGTTGTAGAGAGAAAAAATGCTACAAATAAACGATGGCCAATGTAGATACAAAACATCCAGTGTTATATACATCACGTTGGAGCCTAGCAAACAGTCAACCATTCTCGCGATTTTCCAGTTTGTCTACTTATAGGTCGATGCTTTAGATCTATAGTCTAGTAAAAAAAAAAAGCTTTAAATTAGTTTATTTTTATTTGTACCCAACGAAAAATAAAGCAATTTTCTTACTTTATAAGTTTATTCTCAACAATTTGTAACCAGAAATTAAATTCGTTAGACTTCACAACATAAACTCCGTAATATGTTTAGTATAGGCTACATTGAAACCTCTTAATCACAAAATATTCTTACACAGAATTCTTACGTCTTTATACAGAAATTTGTCGGTTAGATTTCTTATTACTTCTTCGTGTACTATCAAAATACACGAAATATTTTTCTAAATTACGAATCGTGAAACTTTCATGATTATGTAATATAGACTAAGCTTAACCAGGCAGGCGTGTTATCTTTGAATTCTTCTCTGCATTTACATAGTTTGTGAATGATTAATTTTTTTTTGCGTTCTTACTCACCTCGTTCAAAATTAGGCTACTTTAAATTTTATTTTAAATGGCGATTTTTTATTATAATTTTTTATCATAATTATAATTTTTGTTTCTCAAATTAATTTATACCAGATGACAAGTTTTATTACATAATTAACCGCAGCTATAGAAAATAATTTGTCTAGTAGCACTCACACACAAGCTTTGCTTATGTGAGTGTGATGTCTTCCAATACATAAAAAGTATTTATGTAAAGAGCTGTAATCGATGTATGGAAATAAAAAAAATTATTAATAAAAAAAAATTATAGATGTGCAAGTAATGTTCAGTAGGTATACTAATTTAATTTAAGTATCTTGTGCACATTAATTTTCTTGTGTAAACATTTTTGTAAATATGTTATATTTAACGGACTTGAAATCACAACTCGAAGTTAGAAAGCGATAATGATACTTTGATCTAACAGCCACAATACCAATATCTTTGCTAACTGTAAACAAATATTTACAACTTATCCTATGTCCACAGCATACCACGCATAGTAAATTGACTTATTGTAACAAAACGTGCTAAAATCATCACACTAGGCCTACATTCACTAGCCTATATGAGGTAACTGAAACAATATTTCGACGTAATAGATGTAATCGAAACTAAAATTATTTTCGCTGGCGAATACTTGCCTGTGTGTTAAAACTGAAGAATTATGATAATTAATTCTTGTTCTAACTTAACCCATAGCAAAAATTAATTTAAGTAACATGTATTGTGGCTATTTAATTTCCAATTTTCATGTTTCGTTATCAATTCATTGGTGCGATATGACATTGTGTATTTTAATGTTAGTAGTATATTTTAAGATAACCTTATGTATTTCGGATACATCACTGAAAATAATTAACTGAATTTATTCGTCTCATTCTATTCAAAATAAATGAACTATTGAAACGACGACGTGAGAAGTTTTTAAATATAATCTAGGCCCTATACATTCATAAAGAAGATGTAGGCCTATTTTCTTACCAGCCTCTTTGTTTACTGACGACAGGCTACGGGACGAATTCTCCATCAGCTGTTCAAGTGTATAATTGAAACTATACTCAAACTAAAACAGATGCATGTACTTTTTATTTTACTAGTCAGCGAGACAAGTTCTTTTATCAAGAGATCGTTAAAAATAACAGCACGTTTAACAAGAAGTGTAGGTTTGTTTATCTTGTCTTAGTAGGTAGTTGTGAATACAAGTAAGAGATGTACCGGTTTATCGGAAACAGAAAATGTTTGAAATAAATGTTCCTCTATCGGGACATGACTAACACTGTATGGTGTGTATTACTGCTGACAAGCTGGGTTGCTCCGACATCCCGTTAACCGGAGTAATTGAGTATTTGGAACAGAGTGCGTTCCCATGTTATGTCGGCAGCCAGAGATAAGGCGCGGCGCGGCCAGTCTTATCATCACGGACATAACGCGGTAAATAATCAAAGTGCTGGTTCTTGGGGCGGTGCGAGGTCCGTCACGTCCAGGCTGCGGCCGCCGTGTGGTGCCGGGTCCATCTTCCCCTCCGCCGGCACCTCGTGGTCCGCCCCCTCCCTCATTTTTAATATCGGCCCGTGGGCGGGACCAGAGGCGCGCTGAGGGCGTGGCGAGCGTAGGGGCCGTGCAGTGGAGCCATGGTGGGGGGAGACATGGGCGGCCGGCGCGCGGGCGCCACTGGCTGGGAGGCTTGCGCGAGGCCACGCCCCCCGCCGAGGGGGAGGAGCGGACAGGTAGGGGAAGTGATCAGGAGGATACTAGGTGGGGGAAGGTAGGAGAAGGTGCGAAGGGAGGGGAGCTAGCCGGTTTTGTCGTTCGCGCGGCCGACACCAGAGGCTGCGGCGTGTCGCGGCAGTCGCGGCGAGGGAGAGCGCTCGAGCGTGCCACGGACGTGTGTGGGGGCTTTACGGCCGGCGAGTTCGCCGAGCGGCAAGCAGGCCGAGCTTGTTCGCCCGGGCCATTGTTGTTGTTATTGTTGCGGTGCGGTGTGTGCGGGTGTTGTTTGGGCCCGCGATGCGGCCGTGATGGACAACGCGGCAGGAACGCCGCAGCTGACCGACACAGACATGACGCAGCCCCGGCGACGGTAGCGAGCTAGCGACCCGTCCACACATGGCAGCTTACTCGCAGTTCAACTATTCCTACCCCGCAGCCTCGCAGGTGAGTCTTGTGATGATAACACAATAGGTCGACCTTAATGGTAGAGTGTTTGATATGTCGCGAGAGCAGGATATTTTCATTTTAGCAGACAAAAAACGCCAAATAAAGTGGACAAAAACATGTAAACAGTAGGGCTAAATGATAAGGAAATATGTTATGTGATTAAATTTAAAGTGTGAAGCTATTATTTAATGAGGTATAAATAAAAACAATGTACCAAAAATTGCGATGTTGTATGTGGTACAATATTTAACAGTTGTTTAAAATACCGGTATTTTGATTCCGGCATTATTTAAACTCTTGAACTGCCAGCCGGCATTTAGACGTAGTGTGATAATCGATAGAACTACCTAACTTCAGTAGGTTAAATTTCATTCACTTATGAAGACGGATAGTCTAGCTTAGGCGCCGGTCGTAGATGCAATCAGCTTTTACATGCGACCCTTCCCCCTCCCCTCTTTCCTTCTTACAACCCCTTGCAGTCCTCATCTTCTCGTCACTAATTTCGCCAGAGTAGATTGCGTACGCAAATGACCGTGCACAAATTGCTCTCGTCCCATGGGTATTGAAGTGAAACGGGTCGTAAAGATGAAAATAAAAAGTAAGTTATGCTATGTATGGCGGGATGGAAGATTCAACAACTATCGTGTTGATGACAATAAGCGCAGTGTCAGTGTTATGCCAAAACAGCAACGCTTTAAAACATCCTGTCTTCTGTATTTATATTATTCTTCCATGCCTACGTTAATCTGTTCGTCGCCAACAAAGAGAAACAATGGGAGGAATGTTTAGCTGTGTCTAGTTAACTCATCGTCTCTTCTTGTGCCAGCAATTTAAATTAAATAAATAGTAAACATAACCTAACTATCCAAGCAAAATACACACTTATCATTTCTTGTAACTTATATGTTGTTAATTTCTACCGCGCAGTGTTTGCCCAGTGGGAAAGCTACGGGGAAAATTCAGGTTCTTGTGTGCAAATAGTTTATTTTTACCAGTAACTTTTCCATAACTTAGGCAATTGTGTTAACAATGCTTTCCTCGAACTAGTGTGAGCGTTTTATGACTATATGTTTTTAAGTCTGCCTGAATCCTTTTAGATTGGGCTGGTCAGACTTTGCAGCTGTTAGTTACTTATAAAAAACAATGTGAATTAATCTTATACCGTCTATTTCCCTTCCGCCCCAAACCATAACTTATCGTCGCTGTTTTTCATATACAAACATCTTAATCTGTTAGGTTATTGCTTCCTGCGCTCGAGTGCCAAGAAAAAATGTATGTTTCATGTTTTCCTAATAGCCTAAGTCATTATGAAGCATTGATTTACCGTACCGTCTGCCAATAAGTAGTTTTTTTAATGTAAGGTGAATTTTATTTTCTGTTTTCAATGACTGATTTAGACATTTTTGTCCGAGTCGCTGTAGATTCTTATTTTTACAAAATTACAACTTAACCGACCCTAGTGTTGTTTGTATTTCGGTACTATTAAATTGTTGTTTTCGATTTGTCAATTGAATTTACACCGTAATACGGGCCTTGGCCGATTCCCAATTCCCGTACTCCCCGCGCACGTCTGCCAAGTCCTTAAATCTGTAAAATACGAATGCAAATAACATGTTTTGTCGGAAATGTAATTTGCGTAGATTGTGTATGTTCAAGCAGAAATTAGCCTAATAGGCGAGTATGCCTGTTTCAAGTGTACGAATGTCAACAAGCAAAGTACGCGGTTTAAAACAGCCTCGGAGTTGGAAGTAATGGCCTGCATTTTCGTAATATTGCACGCGTAAATGACTTGAATAAATAGTAATAATACATATTATAATAAGCCTAATAGTTATTCCTGTCAGCGGTTATAGCCTGCATCGCTGTTGTAATAGTGGCATGTATGCAATGGTTGTTTTTACTCTTATCGTAATTTCTAATGTTCATGCAGGCTACAACTGAAGATATTTATCAGTGTAGGCACTACTATAAATTGTAAACAATCTGTATAAACGGTATCGCTTGTGTTTGTGTACACACACATATATATATTTATGTATGTTCATAGTTTATTAGGCCTAACTTTCATTCGCCTAGGCTGGTGATTGGTCATGTAACGTGTTTCAATTACTGCATAGGCCCTACTATGTGTCGCAGTTGAGATAATCTATTACTATTTGACCAAATAGTGCTTATTCTTTCGGGTACATAGTATTTAGCAAGGTTCGTTACCGGTACGCACTAAATACTAAACTACCAAATACGTTATTGCGTTAGTTTACTAAATCGAGTCGCTTAGTCGTGGGAGGTTAGCATGATTGTAAGTATTAAAATGCATTCTTATGACTTTTGTTCTAATTGCCTGTCTTAGTTCTAATGTTGACCTTGGAAGCCGGCTGTTGTGCACCGCGGACAGGATATTTATCACGCTGTCGTTAGGAATTGCATTTAAATAGCCTATACCTATCTTGACAACAATGTTTAGCCTAAGTGACTACCTGCAAGAAACAATTGAAAGCTTCTTATCTATGACGCTGACATCAAGCACCTGCAAACTCAGTGACGTCTTTAGTCTCGAATCCCATTTAAATAACTAGCCGTGCAAGTGGATAATAAATAGTTATTTAAACATTGTGATTTATGTAAATATAATTACTGAGTCGCTTGTGACAGGTGCAATACAGGACAAACTGAGTTACAGCCTAGTAGCCTAATCACTGAGTACTTCTTTGGTTATTTCATATGGCACGATGTAAAGTTACAATTAAGTAGAAAACGCTAGGGCTAATCGATTACATTCGCTAAGAAATCTACTTACTCGATTTTTAATATATTTTTAGTTGTGTATTAAACAGTTTATGTTCATACATCCTTGGTGCGTACGTCTTCAATAATTTTGTGTCAGTATTCATATGTAATGTTATAAATTAACTGTAAATTAGTTATATAAATTCTTTTTATTACAATGAGCGAAATTATGCGACGTAATCAAAGTAAAACTGATAAGTTATTATATATATATATAAGTTAACTTATAGAAAATGTATGCTGTAAGCTACAAGTGTATATTCCAGGATTTAGATTAGTTTTCATTTAAGTTTTGTCGCAGCTGTCAGCTTATTTTATTTTAACTACGTCAATTGTATTTTCTTAGTTACTATGTTCTATTGTTTCTAGTTAGATTTCAACTGATTTTATTACTACATTTGTGCATGTGATATTTGTTTAAAATTTGGTTAAGAGTAAGAGAAGGCATTTTAGCCTTAATTTCACCAAGAAAATGAAAGACGAAATAAATATATAAAACTGATGATATATTTAGAAGTGTAGGTTACCCCTCGCATATTCCTAAATTCCACATAGGCTATTAAAAGAAATGAAAAGTAGGCCTACACTGCAGTTTAATTTCGTGTTTCGGACGTCCAGATTAAAAATAATATGTTACCGCCGTGTATATCTGTTCCTATCAATGCTATTCGTCTACAAACTCGAGTGATCTATTTACCCGTTGATTTTTAGATTAATAAAAAATTTCGTTAATTTTCTGTTGTGATAACAGTATAGCTCTTGAAAGGCATTGCATTGGATTATGCACATAGGCCTATAGTTCATCGCAAATAATGAATAATTTCATAATTAGGCTAGAAGCACACACGCACACACACACACACACACACACACACATATATATATATATATATATATATATATATATATATATATATATATATATGTGTGTGTGTGTGTGTGTGTGTGTGTGTTACGACTGTTCTGTACGTTGTATTTACACAATATTTAAACAATTTGTTATTATGTTTAACAATTGTATTTAGTAGTAATAAGCTTGCGGTATTGAAAAATACTGTCCCGAATTTCTCTGCGCGAACCTCACTAGGCCTAACGTATAAAAGTTACTGTTGATAATGTACTACTGCTGCTATAGTATCTCAGCCACGTAACGAATTTTGGTGCGGTAAAGAAAAATTTTTGTTTGTACTTGGGCCTCAGAAAAGGTGTGTTACGAATAAAATAGTTTGATAGCAATATTTATAGTAAAGCAGTTGAGGTTTTTAAAACGTGCTTTGTGTTGAAAAAAATATACTTTGCTACTACTAAGTACATAGGCTTATAAGTATTCTCAAATAAATATGTTTAATGAAATATTACATGTATTTAATGATTCTCTTTGTGGTAAAGCCAAGTTTCATTCTCCCAAACAACAGTTTCAAAAAGTTTTACAGATAAACTGTTTTGTCGTTGCATCAGGACGAAGGATAAGAAATCTACGCCATCAAAAATAATTAATTTTAGCTGCACAAGACATCGTGCAGTTTCACGCAATCTTTTATAAAACACAGTAGTGATAATGTTGGTTTACAATATTAAAAATGTCCGTGAATTCCCGGGTAATTATACGGAAATGGTTGTTTAATTAACGGAAATGTTATTTTGTAACACAGTTACACATAATTTTGTTTCATTAATTAAACATATGTAAAACTGCGAGAAGAAACTAAAAAATAACCATACGCATTATTGTGCCTGCATTCTAGAGAAGTGTGGCTCATAAATGTGTGAGTTTCCATGAGTGGAGCTATATAAGTTGCCTTCCGTGAATTAACGGACACTTCTGGAGATTTTTTTTACCAGCACTTCTCCATAAAACAACGAAGATTATTTTATAAAAGTTGCCATCTAATCACTGTGAGAGTTTTTATAAACTGTTGTTTAGTAGTCCTTAGTAACATACTAAAAATTCTACTGGCATTCCGTGTGACAAAACTGTTTTACGGAAACTTCTGTTGGATTAGGAAATAAGTTTGCGTGAACTCCGGAGAAATTTTTACCGGGTATTCCGTACATCGACGGAGAAAATTTTTCACAGTGTACATTATCTAAAACATCTAAACAATAAACTTTCACAGTTTTGATGACAACACTATCTTATCTGCCGTTTCATTTTGTACAACCGCGCAGAACTGTAAAACAACGTGTTTATTGTCTCAGAGCTTGTTCCAACCTGAATAATCTTGTTAACGAAAATGTTCAAGTGACCTGGATTTTTAAAATCGATAAATTTTTCGTAATTTGCGTTTCGCATCTTGTTAACTTCGCAGTTTATCAGTTACATTGTTCTATATTAGTTTAGACCGTTAAAATTCTGAATGATGTTTGTTGTATTAAACAAACATGTGACAACGTAGTAAACGGTAATAAATTTTAATAAAGATATTTTTGTTCGTTAGACTTGCACGTTGCAATCAAGTGTAGCTACGTGTAAGTCTGAGAGTACTTAAAAAATTTAACGTCAAAATGATTTAATTAACGATAACGATTTTTTTTTAAATTCCTCATATTGTTATGTATTATGTAGCTGTAAATATATAGGCTATTGTAAGGATAAGCCAACACATTACATGTTACGTTATACCTTTGCAAATACGGAAACAGTGAAGATTTTCCTGTATGACATGATGAATATTTGCAGTGTTTACTGGGGTAGTCTCTGACATGTGAGTGTCACAAACTATGTAGCGATAAAGGTGATGCTGCTACGCTTATCAAGTATCCTACCACATCTATACACGCGGTTCTGAAGTGGTGCTCGAGCTTTCAGCCGTGGTTTGGTATTATCCAAACCATAAAAAAGTTGTCTTTTTGCAAGGAGTAGCTTACAAATTAATCAATGTTAATATATTTTTAAGTCAGCGGCTGATTCATCAAGTGGTCTAAATATGCTAAATATTTATTGGAACTAGTTAAGGCGAGGAAAATTGTTGCTATAGGAATAAAAATGTGGAAAATTTAATAGTAGGCTATAATACTGTTCGAGTGCTTTCTGGGCATGAATATATTAGAAACAAATTTGTGCTTTTACAGAATATTTCTTTGAAATCTGGTAGACAGCGTTACTACAAGGTATATTCAGTAATTTAAGAAAATCTGTTTTATTTACGATAATGCAAGTACCGTTCATAAATTTGCAAACGTGTTTGTTAATTTAATATACAGAAATACTTCCGTGTTTGTATATTTACAATTATTTTTTCATATTTGTCTGTGTCATTAAATTGTTCACAAATAGTATTTTTTTTTTTAAATTACGCAATAAAATCTTCAGATCAGTTATTACTTTTTAAATACAGCTCCTGTTTAACGATGCAGTAAAGTCTTCAAAATAATATTTATAGCTTGCTCACCTTTTCTAAAGTAGCATTCTGCCTTTGTTTCAATGTGTCTGCTTTTCCTAGGTAGGTGTAAACATATTTGGAACACATTAAACAGTTTGACAAAAAAATACGCTTATTTATAACAATTCGCAACTAACTTCTTACGCCAGGTAAGTAACCGTCATAGTTCTTAGTTTCACGAACCATGCTGATAATTATAGTGTTTTACTTGCTGTAAGTTTATACTGGCGATCGTTGGCCGTAAAAATACTTAATGATGCGGTGACTTGGTTACGTAATACTTCATTGTAAACTGCTTCTGTAATTACAACAGGCCTATTTAATTACGTCAACTATATGGTTTGCTTACCGATATAATTCAATACGTTGAAACCAAAAGCATTATTAAAATAGGCGTGTGTTACGTTGCAAGTGGGTATAGAGTTGCTTGTGGTAATCCGCATAAATGCCCATATCTCCAAGCGGCATCAAATTGTACGCTGTAGTAACTTAAATAACCGTATTAAGAGTGCGTGGTAGATAAATAAACGCTGAAAACACAAATTGATTTCCGCGTTTTTTTTCGAAGTCAATATGGATAAAATACTCAATAACAATCCTTGATAATGGTATTTGCCAACTATGAGTAAATATTTATCCAAAATTACTAATTCGTTACACGTGATCTCCTGCGCCGCAGTTAAATGCACGAGGTTCCGGCGTCATAGATTGTGCCTCAGAAGTTCGTAACACTGGAAACAATTTTGTTTAAAACGTTGGCTAAAACTATTGTCTAGGATTGCTATTGTTTAATTTTCGCAAATTGGCTTCAAGAAACCTACAGTTATAGGTAGATTAATACTTTTAGCGTTGAATTATGTACCATGCCCTCTTAAATTATGTTCCTAGCATCCGTAAATAGATACATTGCAATTTCTAGTTAAATGCGAATTACTTACGCTCTTGCGTTAGCCTACCTGTTTATTTACTTTACTGCGTAATTAGGTAAGTATCTAGTTTAATAATCGTGCGATGTTAAATGAAAGAAATATGTTTGCAGATAGGTATATTTATTTAATACTTCACTTGTCGGCGGATTCTGAATCAGGAAAAACTACACGCTCATCTAAATTAGTCATTTGCGGTTTTCGATGAGTTGATTTCAAAGTTTGTTGTCCGGGCTGTAAATAAAGGTTTATGCATTAGAAATTAAACTGGCTTACAGACCATATCTTAAATATGTGTTGCGCATATCGTTATGCTAAAAATATTCAAGAATATGTGGACCTATAAAAATGTGTAGGCCTATTTTATGGCGGTATTTGCTTAATCGCCACATACGGATGAGGAATTTATATTTCTCTTCTAAACATCTACATGAGTGTACATATATTACATAATTTTATATTACGGTTAACTAAGAATTGCGTTGTATAATATTTATCTTAGATTAATAACACCTGTACCTAGTGTTTGTTTGTCAATGAAAGCATTACCAAATAGCTGCTAATAATCACAGTTGATATACTCTGTTTTTAAAAATTAACGCACGGTGCCGCTTGCGATAAATTGTTTTATTAGTCTAGTGAGTAATTTCGGTTGGGAGGTTGTAAAATAATGTCCACTGTGTCATGAATGGGATTCGCTCGCTACATTAGCTGAACCCGCCAGACGCTGCCCTACCAATGAATACATATATAGGCTTACTTATAACGTAGTGGATAGCGCGAAAATATTCTCCGTGTTCAGATAAGTCTGTATGCAAGTTATCACGACGATCGGTTAAACTACATAGAAGTTGATGCGCCATCCAGTGGCGAGTTAGAGTAAAATTAATAGTATGAAAACCTTCTCCATGAAAAAATACATACGTGTGCCAAGTTTCATGGTGATCGGTGTCGGCGCTTATCCATTATGTACCAACATCCGTGTGTGTCATATGTGTGTATGTATAAGGATACAGCCTACATACACTTGAGATGTGCACAAGTTTCGCATATTCATAGCATACCAAGTGCTTAGTAGAGTAACAAAAAAAAGGAAATTGTTCATATTATACCGCCGCGGCAGTTGGACCTCTTATTCTGGCCTAATGAAAACGTATGAAATATATACCACACTAATTAACTGCAATGAAATATATCAATAAATATCGGGGCAAAATTGACTAGTTTTTACCGGTTATCCCGAGACAGCCATCGACGGGTGAAGATTTGTAGTGTTGACGCTGCACTGTGGGGCGAATATAAAATTGTTTTTTTTTTTTAGGGGGGAGGGGTTGTTATTTCATACGAATATATTTTTTTTTTGTGCTGGCACAGCAATCTAGAAGCGAGTGATCCAGAAGCCCTTACCTTGGGAAATTTTGATTTTAAGGTTTCCGCCTGGTGCTCGTGTGTTAGTGTGAGTGAGGCACGGCGCTAAGGGCGATGTTGACCGGCTCATCTGGCGCGGTATCGCCTCTACTGCAAGACATTGAAACGGTGTGCAGTGCTATCGAAGAACACTCGCCTGACTGACACTTTCAGTAGCTACCCCATCTTTTAATCGGTGGAAAGTTTCACGTAAATTCCATTACATGTAGAGTTTCATACGTATCCCGTGAGTAGTTTTTCAGATATAACAGATTGAAAAAACGGTTTCTTTATAGCCATTTTAAGGAACTTCGATATGCTTGTTCTTATTGATGCGATGTTTAGAAACTGCCTTTCCATCGTCGTTTGGAGTGTATTATTTTTTTTTCGTACATTGACATGATAAGGAACACGTGGAATAGTTTCGTTAAAAAAAAAAACGTATTTACGAACACACTGCTACGCACTTGTGGTAACTGGAATCTTTAAGGTGCAAAACTTGTGTAAGCAATTTCTGCACCTTGACATTAAATTATTCATCTGAAAAAAATTGTAATATTTTAAAAGATACATAGACAGTAATCTGTAACAACTGAACTTTTGGCTGTGCAAACCCTCCTCCTCTACTGAAAACTTTTCCCACGACTGTAACGGAAAGGTAATGTAAACTCTAAGGAAGAATGTATGTATTTCGAGCCGTCGCCGACAGAAATGATGAGATTGCAGTTGGAAGTGATGTGATGAAATGTGTTGAGGGGGCGGGTGTGTGATGGAATTTGTGTCGCAGTAATCACAGAAAAGAGCTGACGTTCGTTACAGATTCGCAGCGACACGGCCGCCATGTGTCGATTTCCGACACCTGTATGATGATCGATGCTGTCTGGTATTCGTCTGCATGTCGATATAAGTATGAGCGGAGTTACTGCGATACTGAACTGAGTAGCTTTGGAGATACTTTGTAAGCCTTTATTCCTATAATAGAAAGTAGCCCTCACATTTTTATTTTCATAAATAGCATAAACATGTTCTGTTAACGTATTCAAAACTTTATTCGAAATCAACGGTGAATGTCTTCAATTACCGAGCAGACATAGTGTTGACGTTCATTTCCTACGATAATTCGAACCATTTTTTTTCTGTAGTAATGAACTTATTAAATAAATATAAATAACAGGCACATTAAAAATATGTGCTTGGAGATGTATGCTGTTACGAGGAACAACATACAGTTCCACGGTGAAATTATTTCCTACCAAACTTTTTTGAATATACCCTATTGATTATCTAATTCAGCTCACATTTTTTGTTCTTACTTAAGTTAATTTAAAAGACACTGTACACGTAAATTTACTAACGTCACAGATTACGTTATTTTCAAGTAGCGTACCTGAGCCTGACAAAATGTACCTATAGTCGGAGCAAATTTAACGTTTTTTTTTTCCTTTTTATTTATTTATTTATTTTGGAAAGTCACAAATATGCAATTCGTTGGTTAAACCTAATGCTCATGTTTGTGCACACCATAGTTTTTAATCTCACTTCAAATGTTAATCAGAATTTTTGTAACAAGTAAATACAAATATTTGTATGTGTGTTTAACGGTGTTCCATTAAGGTATAAACGATGTAGATAAAATAATTTCTACATGCATTATAATAATATGCATCGATTGAAGTTAAGAGAGTGTAAAGGTATTGAATGTAACTACAAAGAAGCTTCAATCGTGTCTGTTTGACCACGAATGCTTATATGTATACTTTCTTTAAACATAGAAGGTCCCAGGTTTCACACTAAATACTACATTTCTTAAAATTATTCAAAACGAAACGCTTTGTTCAGCCTGATAAATATTTAGCTGTGCCAGCCAAATATTGGATTTTTGTGATGTGAAACAATATAAAATTACATAGTAATTTGGCATAAAAATTGATTGACACTTTAGTAATCATTTGATTCTTTTGTCTGGCTGTATCAAAACATTTTCTGAGTAGTCAAATAGTATTTTTTACACTGCTGTTTTCCCGTATATTTTTGTTACCTAATTAGCGTGGAATTTTTACTAGTTGTACATTTATATATAGTATATAATGCTTTAAACATACCATTCGCAATTATATTTCTTACACAGTGATAATAATGTATAACAGGTGTTAGCAAATAAAGTCATGACGTGCTTGTTTTGAACCTCACGTATAGGCTGTTCATAGTAATGTAGACTACTTTTGAAAACAATATCGTCAAGGATAGTGGAAAATATATTTAACTATTTCATTGCAGCTTCATGCATTAATTTGTCATATATTTGACTATAAAGCATCTTGTATGACAGACCTTCAGAAATGTTCACTTTGCCGATGCCAGATCTACCAATTATATGTTTTTATTACTATAGGACAGAGCATTATGATCACTACCCATCAAGAATTATAAAACATTATTCAGGAAAATCATTTAATCTAGCCGACCGAAAGTAATAGTCTTGTCATTATTTACGCTTCAGATGCGTACACGCGGAACAATAGCATCTTAATATCTGCACACTAATTACGTGAAAGAACTCACACGTGTCAGACACCTGACTAGTAGACCAAGAAATTATTTATTAATTTGCTTGTGCTTGTTGCAATGTAACAATCATATTTATCATATAATGGCTTCGGTTAGCTGTAACTTTACCACAGTATTTTATACTACACTATAAAATGATAGGTAAACTCTATACACACGTGTCAGAAAGTACTTACCAAGTAACTTCTACCTGCGATAACGTTTGCGAGGTTTTCAATTTAATGTAATAATATTTATGAAATAGCAAAGTTTTGAAAACTGCTAAACGATGACCTTCTCTATCCCGCAAAATGTGCTTTTTTTTTTCTAGAAACCTTAGCGGGCCATGCATAACTCACCAAAGTTTAATTGCAGTCGGAAGAGTGATACGAACGCATAGAAGACAAACAAACGAACAACCATTCATTTTTATGTTATAGATTTGCACGGTGAACTGATTTCCCCTTACATAAGTAGCGCAGTGTACAGTGAAATTCACACACACTACAGAGGATCTTTACTATAGGCGATTCTGGATAGTGAACACTCAAAAAACCCTGCTAAGTTCTATTTTCAGCAATTTCGTATCTTTCCGCGCGTGACGGCTAACTAACAGCAGGAAATATTTAACATCTCTGGACACGTCACGTGATGTTCGGGCGTCAAAGATAAATTGTAGTCAGTATAAATCCATACAGTTTGTAAAAAAAAGTTTTATTAATTATATAAAATACAATAATTTATATTTCAGTTACTTTTATTTCAGTACTGTTGCATTTAAATAAGAAAACACACGGAACTATATTGCGTAATTTCGCTGCCAACCACACAAGCAGAAAAGCAACTAGAGTTAATGTTGAAGTATATGCCGCAACGGCTAGTGATATTTTTCAAAGTTTAAATTTTTAGCGCTCACCTTATCCCGAATGACCTGTAATATGCGAGGGAACATTATTGTGCTACATGAACACTATTTTCAACCTATATCTTAAATAAACGTTCAATTGAAGCTTCGAAACGAAACAAGAAGCCATGTTATTAACACACGAGAGTAACATAATATACTTGAGAATTAACATTCTTCAGAAACTTTAAGTTGTGTAGGGGTTAGCACGCTACGCCCCTGATATAAGGTGTAGTGGTTCGATTCTGATTCGCGTTGAAAATTTTAATGGAATGGATTGCGTGCTGTGTGTACGTTGATAATAACAGGAAAATCGCTAGAAAAAAGTGAATTTTTTAAAATTATATTAATAAGGAATTTTGCCTTGTGTGTAGAGACTTGCAAAATTCGCGTTATTGTTTGGGAACAGACTAGACTTCAACGCAATATACGATGTCATTGGCCACCAGCTTTTATGTAATGACTTTACACGCGATTCGTCACTCTACTGCAGAAATTTTAATTAATTAATGACCGAAAACGTTTCCCTCTCCAAGCCAGACATTGCATGCAACATTGAAGACGTCGAGGGAACGAACAACAGTTTGCAATCCAAAGGGCAGTTGGAAAATAGCGTGAAATTCGCATGTCTGTAAGTGTACGCCTGAAAATCATTTTCTTAATAGAAAAATGAGTTTTTTTTTAATTGTCAAGAAGAAATAATAAATAGCGTAAGAGGAGGATATCAGAGGCCAGACTTCTGATATGCACCGATAAACATCTACCAAACCCTGCAGGACAACATGAAATATAAAGTCCTACAATGGTGAAACGACAGAATGCAAACTGCAGAGGTTACGAAAGAACTCCGAGAAAACCCGCTGGCCAATGACAACGTTAGCCGACTTCAAATATACGAAAAATTCGGAGGTCGACTCCGCCGGGAATTGAACCCAGATAGTCTTGAGAGGCGAGTACTCTATCCACTATGCCAACGGCGACACAAGTTTCTCTTACGTCTGTAAATTGCCTACACACACTCTCTAAAAATTCTTCCGAAATTGTATGGAACATTTTAAACTTATACGCAATTTGTAAATAGAGAAAATTTAGAGTATTGTTACTATAAACGTTGGTTAACATAGGTAATCTTTCATTTCACTGCTTCCTTATAGTCTGTTCACTTTAGACTGAACACTCTGCAACTCTTATAATATCCAAAAACTTAATTTTATTTGGGCCAAAATTGTTTAGTTTTGAGTGTGGTGAAACGTGTGCACTGGTTTTTGGAGTCAGGGAAGTTTTCATATTAAAAATAGTAAAGGTGATTGCAAAATGACTTGAAGGGAAGTTTAATCAGTGCTCACTTTACCCTCAACAGGCTATACAATGTACAGGAACTCTACCGTCGAAGTAGTACGTTTACAAATAATTTTTTCCTGTGTGGATGCGGTATTTTCTCTTACATGTTTGTAACTTGCTCTCCTTACATGTAAGGGAAATAAATGTGTCTTGTCTTTGCTGCTAGGACTCTATAAATGGCTGTAAGCTCTCCCATTGGCCGACAATACCATAGAATGCTTCTGACGAAAAATTAGTAGTTCAGCTTCAGAGTGACCAACCATCTGTAAAATGGTAAAAAAAAAGGTCACTCTAAACAACATTAGGACAGGGCAAAACTAGTATAGAAATATTGACTTCAAAGGGTAATGGCAACTGTAAATTCAAATTTATTAATTTTTAGGAATAAAATATTTTCGATTTTCATTATTAAAAGTCTGGCTTCGTTAAAGCACACGGTAAGACTTGGTTTATTCCAAGTTAGTTGTTGTGGAATGCGTGTATATATCCTATAGAAATGCCTAGAGTAGTATGTTGATTAATAAGTTTGAAGGTTTCAGACGCTGTAACAGAACTAACATACTATTTCTTGTGACGTCAGAAAGTCTATAAAACATAGTTTATGCTCTAATGAAGATTTTTTAAATGAAACTAAAACAATAATTATTACGAAAAATACATAAATCGAAAATGGCGACACAACTTTCCCCTTAAACTCGTTTTCACTCAATGGTCTCTATTAAGGAAACCAACACGGGTAATAAAGTTTTAGCAATTTGGTAACACTTAAGAAAATAATATATGTATAATTTCGGGCGGCAAATTCAGTTAAACCTCCTTGTTTTGAGATTGTGGGGGGAAATTAAAAATTCTGAAATGGTGGGTACAGAATCCTCTTAAAGTTATAGTTAAGGACGTTTTCTATCTCAGAGCCCGAGAGTACACAGATAAAAGGATTTTGGTACAGTTCATGTACTTTAGCCAACAAAAATGGCTTTGTTGTTCTGACGAAATGTGTTTTTACATGACCAAACCCTCTTGTTGAGTGAACAAAATCGGTCAGAGGTAACCAAGTATTTGGTTGTTTCAACGTTTATATGTTTATATGTTTATTTTTTATTTTTTTTTCGCCACATACGAACTTATATACAGTAGACTGTACCAAACCCTTTTCTCTGTGTAAGAATAGTTATTTACATGTTGTATTAAACTATGCGGGTCTATCGACACCAGTCGAACATATAGTGTGTCGCTACTGACATTCGTTTTGTCTCAGTGATAACTCACATTGCTATATTATCTTTTAGGTTGTTTTTCAGCACCCTGAAAACTATTTCACGCAACAAAAACCAATCTAAAACACGTAACAAAATTTCCCCCGTACATGTAGTCGTGTCGAAATATTTTTCTTTCCTCAATTCAGAGCATGGTTTTCGTCCGAAGGCAACGAAGTGACAAAGCCCCTCCCCATGTACATAGTATCCTTGTTCTCGTTTGTACTCAGAGGTAGACAGCGGCCTTAAGGTGCCACCTGGGTGCACAGCACATATTTCGCAATATTCTCCCTGATAACTAGCTCCTATCAGTCATTCATTAGTGACCCAATCATTTTATGACGTTACGTAATACTTAAGTCAAAAGGTGTCTTGTACGTAAAATGCCTATATCTTTTATAAGATTCAGCTTCAAAATTTTCATTCCTAGAAAGGTCCATGAAAACACGCTTTTTGCCAGTGGAAAATTAATCTTTTAAAGCACCATTGATTACCTGAAAATAATATAAACGTGTGTATAGGCAGGCGTTTCGAGATAAAGTAAGCACTAAACAAACCTGCTAAATTTATATTTTCAGCAAATTCGTATCCTTCCGCCCGTTACAGCTAACAACGGGAAATGTCTAACCTCTCTGGACACATCACTTGAAGTTTGCGCGAGTGAAGTAAGTTGTGCAGTCGGTAAGAGCCTTTATAGTTAGACGAAAAAAAAAAGTTTGCTAATAATATAAAACTCAAATTATGTCTAATTCAATTGATTTTATTTCAGAATTGTTGTATTTCAATAGAAAAAATACATGTACGTGCACGGATCTACATTCGGCAATCGCTACCAACCGTACAACGCGTAAGGTTACTATTGTTAATGTTAAATTATACGCAGAAACGGCTAGTGATATTTTTCAATGGTTGTATCTTAAGTGTTCACTTTATCCTGAACGTTCTTTGAATGCTGTTCCTAAGCTGACATAATTTACGCACGCTGAACAGTTTTCGAATCGTCTTGTAACGGTCGAAGGTCGAGACACCTCTCTGTGGCCACGTTACGGAAGCGGAAATGTTTAAGAGTTACAATGTGTATAAAATGTTGTTCTCCTAATATAGTTAACCCCCTGACGTTCACATTGGCTGGCAAGGACGTGCGCTGGGGGAAGGAAGCACGGAACAGCGGAGTCTACCTCGCTATACCGTGTCGCTGGCGAGGGTGGACGTCGTCTAGTCGGGGTCTGACGCCAGCAGATAAGCGCGCCTGCGCCTCGACGCCCGCTTATCCCGGGGCCCGAGGGCGTCGCACGACGTCCCGCTGCTACGAGGCCTCGCCCCCTGAGAGAGGGGAATAATTGACTTTACCCCTACCTTCCTGTCAGTTACCCAGGTTTGCTTGAGCATTGCCCGTGCAACTAGGTACCTAACAAACACCATCCCCTCTGCGTGGACAGTTCTCGGCCAAGCTGTGCTTAGCAATGATTGTACGCTACTCTTGAGTTCTCTATGGGACATAGGGAAGGACTCTCGTGCAAGTAGCGCGCAAGGATTAAGAGCGAACTCTCTAGTAACAGCGACGGATCTAGCTCTGAGTTTTAAGGGGGAGGGTGAGGATGCTTTTAAAAGTAGATATACCCACACATCAAAGACCTCCCCCGGAAAGAAAATAGGATTTAAAAAGAATTTATATAACGCTGTAAAAAACTATATTTTTAAGATATATACTGTGCTTAAAATGGTCAAGGGTGGCTGGGCTACCTTCCCCCTCCCCTCTCCTCAGGATCCGTCTTTGTCCAGTAATATTAGCTACCTCTGTCTTCGTAATACCAACTTGTGTCTAGCCACTGAGATTGTGCCGCACATTCGACAACCACATTGTTCACGCGCCGAAGATTCGTTGAGCTACAGCGCCACGTATTAACTGTTGTTGTAGTTCTCCAACCTAACAACCGTCCTTCAATTATAAAACAGCCTTTCTTTTCATTTCAAACTAGCATAGACTAATCTAAATTGTCACGGTGGTTGTGGAAAGTAAGGGCGCGAGCAACCCGAGCATTTCCGATGATTGCCGAACGTGCGGCACATTCAGTTGGTGTGGCTGACACACTTATACCATGAGCTCTCCTGCCAACACGTTTGTACTAACTGCAACGGAGAGATAAAACAAATCATCGTACTCCTAAGCCTGAAATTGTATTTTTACAAAATAATTCTTTACAAACTAGTTTCCAAAAAAAGTTGTAAGTCTACTAAAAATATTGTAAACTTTATAGAAAATGTTTGTAACTATACACATTTGGCTGTATATTTACAAATAATAGTTGTAGGCCTACATTTATAAGTAAATTCTTGAACGTTTTAAAACAACTGTTTGGAGTGCCACAAACATTTTTGAATTATTTTTGTAAAATTACTGAGTATTTTGTATTTTGCGAGTCATTGAAGGTTATTTTGTTTCGCACCAAACAATCTCATAAAAATACGTCATAGTAATCCCAACAGGTAGCCTATTTGGAAAATGTGTACCATAATGACCGGCGACATTCTTGATGTGCCTAGACTTATAAATGTTCTGATGTTAGTTTACAAGATTTTTCTTGTGAAGAATGATTGTTTTTACTGTGTACAGGGGTTAACATACCTAATAAAATTTTCTGGATTCATGTCGGCATAAAATGCGCAAAGCTCTTTTGAGTAGCCTATCTGTTATGTTGTGCGCGGCAGGTGCGGATAATTCAGCATATTTAGTAGGCGTATATTCACAGAATACGTCGGGACCTTGTTCATTATCATATTATCATCTTAAATGACTCCAGCCCATACTAAGCTAGTCGCCTGAAAAGTGTTTTCTAGCACCGTCTTAATAATTTTAAATTCTGTCGTGGTAAGGATATGGCACGTAGTTTGTTAACTGTGTTCGGCTCACCCGAGGATCGAACGCATAATTTCAAGCTAGCAGGGAAAGTCTTGTAACAGTTGTTATACCTTTAAAAAATTAAAATAAAAATAGTTTATGAGTTTGAGTAGCAATACAACCATGTGTTTTTAACATATCCTCAGAAAATAATCGCCATTCACGTAGAAGTTCTTTACGATTTTCTGGGGTTTAGAGACCTCTGACGCAACTACTTAACGTTCATTAGATTTGTAATTATATCTTCCACTCAGATAATTTTAGAACTAAATATGTCGACTAACATTGTTAAACACATGTACCATATGTAAAACTAGGTGGGCCCACCCTCAGAACTCTCTAACTTACCGAAGTTACGTAAAACAAGGTATTTTATTTCTTTATTTATTCACGACCAAAGTCAGCCATAGCAAACAATTAAGAAGTTAAAGTCAAACGAATACAGTTACACATAAGAATGTTTTAAGTGCTATTTTAGCTTCTTCTAAAAAAAAAAAGATAATATATATTTTTCTTTTAACGAGTGAGTGGAAGTGTTTTTTAAAATTTCCAAATTTTGCATGCCATATACTGGAATGAAATGTTTGTATATTATTTAGTGTACAAATTATATATATATATATATACATAATATAACATTCTCGTGTCACAGTGTTTGTTTCCATACTCCTCCAAAACGGATTAACAGATTTCAATGAACTTTTGTATATAAACTTACATTCGGTAGCTCTGCGAATAGGTTTTTATCTATTTTTATTCTCCTAAGTGCTATTGTTTAGTAAATAGTTTTAATTTAATTATTTTGGAACCCGGTCTATAACTGTGTAAGTGATAATTGATCAGTTATCCCCACCAGGTGTCGCTGCTCTATTATTGTTATTTATTAATTTCATTATTATTAGACCTCTTCCACTTAGGCTATATATATATACATATATATACGCCCTATATATATCACATCCTTACACACTCACAATAAGTTATTTATGTGACAAAACAACGTTTGTCGGGACAGCTAATGTGTATGTACATGTGTATATATATATATGTATATATGTGTGTGAAAATAGCTCTTTCTTGAAACATGCTGCAGTGTATTCTGTCACCAAGTAGACAACCACATTAATGTGTAGTATTTACCAATAAGTTTTCCTGTTCCTCAAAAAGTCCGGTGTTAAAATAAGTCATTATAGGTGCAAAGTTTCCTGCAAATAGGTTACGTGTTATCGTCTGGTTTGGCATCTTTATGTGAAAATTATGCGCCCACACGTCATTGCAACAGGGCTGATAATACTGATAAGCAACTGAGTAAAACGTTTTGTCCACGGACAGTAGATAAGAAGTACGAACAGCGACAACATTTTCCCTGCCGAAGGTAGCAATTTTAAAATTTTCCTGCTCGGAAAAAATTAAGGAAGAAGGTGCAGGAGTCCCTCCATGTTGTGTGTATTTTTTCTCCATGTCAGGTTTGGTTCCCACAAACAAATTTAAGCAAAACCCTGCATTCGTGAGCCGCTTATATTATCTGTCAAAATACTTCTGTTTTCATTCTTGTGACAAAATTACATTTAGAGAACGCTAACATAAAATAATGAAATACAGTCAATTCCCGATTTTCCGCACTAATGGAGGGGGCCGATGCCTCGGATAATCCCAAATCGTGAATAATCCACTTTTACCCTTTCTTACATCTCAGTAGAAAGATGAAAGGTCAAATTCGTACCTGCAATAAGGCAGCAATTTAATACAGTAGACTTTCGAGTATTCGCAATAATGATTAGTGTATATGCGCTTATAATCTTAAAACAAATATGGTGAAAAAATCACTGATATTTTATTTATCCAATACTCGTCAGTCGATTCATACGCGACATGCGGAATAATCTTGTTAATCCATTCATGCGCGGAGTTAATTGTTTCGTCTGATGGAAAAGGCTTAAATCTTCGTCAAGCTTTTAAATAGGGTTGCGGGAGTACCAAGTTGGTGAAAGTTATGCGAGTGAATACAACGTGTAATTATAATTAACCAAAATAATGTTCAACTTAAAAAAAAATTCAACTTTTTTAACTGTTTAAAGTGAAATATTTTGCGCGGATAGTTCGCATGTTGGAGAAAATCCGCGCACGGATAATCGGGAGTCTACTGTAATACATTAGGGCTAGCGAATGTGAACCTGTCTACGTTTTGTGCCTGAAATCCGTTGGTTGACCTAAAATATATTTACACCATGAATATGTAGACTTATAGGGGCTTATTCATTGTCGTTTTTGACCCGGACTAGTGCGGGATTATCGTCGGACTAATTTTTGTCTTATTCATAGACGCGAACTAACGCTAGTCCGAGAATCATCGTGCGTTAGTCCGGTCTAACTTTTAGTCCGGACCAAGGGTAGGTTTAACGATGGGCTAAGTCGAAAATTAACATGGCGGACCAATACAATATAAGACGACGTCTTTTTTATACACGCAGCTTATGGAATATAATGGATATTTTACACTAAAAAACTAATTATACGTCTACACTGATAATTTATTTATTAATAAGCATTAGTTACTTAATTTAAAACGGTGAAATTCAAACTTTGTGAGCAAAAAAATCTCGTATTGCGTGTTTATTGTACCGTATAAGACATTTACGTACAGCAATAATATTTTATCAAGCCTAATAAGATGGGAATTGAATTTGCTATCAGCAACATCAAACTGTAAATATTCGTATTGCGTAAAAAACGTGAAACCCAATATGGATGTTCAATTAATAAAAGATGGAGACAGATTTTACAGGTGCAAAAATTTGAGGGATGTTATCACAGACATAGAAAAAAATTAATTTTTAAGTTTCGTAATTTATTTGTGTGCACAAGATATTTGCATCTTGGAAAATCTTTTAAAAAGACCCACATAAAACAATTAAATTCAGGTACAAAGTTATTACACAATTCCTTCAAACTCCAAACTCATATGAAAGTATCCAAAGTTACTCCAAACAAAAAAAAATATACATTAGTTATAATAATCACGCCCCTTGATATACAAGACATAAATCATACCACAAATACAATCAATGATAACAAACTCGCCCCTTTGGTATACGAACATT
>PNEQ01020670.1:107660-197315 GCA_003012365.1 Medauroidea extradentata | reverse complement strand
TGTGATTTACACTTCAGTTGGATACTTATACAAATGTCTAAGATGTAAATTTAAAATATTTCGAAATTCGACACCCAAAAGGGTGAAAAAACACAAAATTTGTTTTCCATCAACCCACGATATCTATCTAACCAGTAGCGATATTGAGGTGTTGTTCGCGTCAGAGTGATGCTTACGTAAATATTTAAAAAAATATGTATGTATTTTTTTTTATTTGTAAGAAACGTAATTATTAAGAATAAAACTTAGTTGGTCAATAATCAAGGCAGACGATCCGAAAAGCAGGAACGAGCAGCGAGAAACAACTTACCTATACAGGAGTTTCACTACAGTAACCTATCGAGACGTAGTGTTGTACAACCTCTATGAACCCAGGACACAGATATTTTATTTTGCTTTCAATAAATTTTATTTTCATGAATTATTTCGACGTTACGTGACGCAGTTGTTTGTCACTCAGGTCTAAATTCCGGGAGGTTCTGGGCTCGAATTCCGTTAAAAGCTGCATGCAAACGTTCAATTCTGACACACAAAAACTACAAGGCAGATCGAATTAGTGCAATTTACATGTAGTCTTTAAAAGGGGTAAAATTGTAGTTGGCTTTCCACTTAGGTTACTCTACAATATCAGTTGACATATCGTCGGTATACTGCCAAAAGTGATTAAGTCATAAATGATATTTCGTTTAAAAACAGTAATAAATTGTAGATATTAACAAAAATGTGGTATGTTACTATACTGTGACACAACAGTACGAAACGACGAATAGACTTTAAACTTGGGCAATTGTTCGTGAACAACATAAACATATTCCTAGCATTTTTATAATTTTATCTCATTTTGACATTGTCACTTTTGGCAGTAAACCGACGATATATCATCTCACTAATCTCAGGTTTGGGGCACGAAATACGTTTCCGCGAAACCTTAACTCTCTGAAACTTTGTGTCAATAAAGTTAAAGTGAATATTTTGACAATATATAATTGAGGGCACCGTCACCAATGGTTGTGCACAGGGTAAACAGATGTTTCTCATTCAATTAACCTCTTACCTTAGATGTCTGTAACTACCATAGAACGTCAAATTGGCAGTTTTATAAATAAGGCCCAGGCGAAGTCGCTGTTAGTGACAGGGGCAAACTTAAGACTGCTTTTCGCATGGACAGCTATAGCTACTTATCCTTCTGCAGAATTAGTTCAACTAGCCGCTTGGACATTCTAACACTTGATGACAGAAGTACCAATCTTGTGTACAAAGAAGTTTTTCAATTAAAGTAAATATTATCAGTTACGAATAATACTCGCGAGCAAAGCCGCGGGGGACTGCTAGTATATATATATATATATATATATATATATATATATATATATATATATATATATATATATATATATATATATATGTGTGTGTGTGTGTGTGTGTGTGTGTGTGTGTGTGTGTGTGTGTGTGTGTGTGTGTGTGTACAACCATCTCGTTCCTCGATATAAAATTTCCTCGACTGAACTTCAAAAAGAATTATGCCTTAGTACAGTTAATTCCAACGATAGTTTCATTAAATATACACTGGAAACACCTATCCTGGGGTGGCAATGTACAACGTTGCTGCATAATGACCTCTTTGTTCCCGATTCTAATGCAGTAGTTTGTTCCTAGATAAGTCGGTTGCAATTTAAAGTGGTAGGAGGGCGTTAAGTATGCAAATAATTCAAAAACTAGTTACATATCGGGTTTGTTACTGCATCAACTCCGGGAACTGATGATGTAATTAAAGGGACTTCTTACATGCAGGTAAAATTGTCTGCTATCGAGGAAGAAACCCCAGAGGACGAATTAAGGCCATGCTAGATAGTATTTTTTCACCACTCAAAACTTTTTTAACGGAATACTTTGAAAACACAATTCTGGAATAAGATCATTCGTATTATGCACAATTTTATGTATGCGTTTTTCTAATAGTGCACTGTTGGTTTGGAAAAAAGTATTAATTGATTTTGTCTTAAATTCGTACCGAAAATCGTAATACTTTAGATGCAAAGATCTGAAAAACTATGAGGTGTATTTATGTCAAAAAATACAAAACTATGGAAGGATTTTTCGATGTCAAAACTATGTTGCTTATTTATTTTTATTTTTTTCAAAATCACTGTGTCAAGGGTCGTGACCTTGAAACCAGTAATTACAGTTCGTGGGTCACCACATCAACCCTTCCTTCTGAATGTTCAGTTCATATAAACTTCGCAGTGTACGACATCTACGAACTTACTTATATTGAAAGTAGACATGTTTACAACACATCAGTTAGCACGGACCGTTAGCAGTTGACATATATATTGCTAGCTAAAATGAACATAAAGTCTGACATTATCATAGGACCAGTGTTACCACTGTGAAGAATTTTTTATTTTATCGCTTAAAAAGATACTTGTCTTCTATACTTAGAAAGAACGAACGGATGAGTCAAAAAGGAATGACCTAACTGCATTTGTAGTGAACTCATCGAGCTACTCCTGATAACCAAAAACTACACTGAACGAGAATCTAGCAGCTCCTATAGTCGGTGAAAAATAATCGTATAAATTGTTAAAGCGCTCGATGGATGTGATGCAAGATTATCGTAATTTACAAACGCGTTTACCATCTAAAACAGCACAAAGAAAATATTTTGCCCACATACTTATGAAACCAAAACTTGGACAGTGGATTAGAAGTTTTAGAGGTAATTTGCATGATATTTGCAAGGAGCACGACGGAAGTAACTTGAAAGTATCCGAGTCCAAGAGAGATTAAGTATGACACATCACAATGGAAGCTCTACCCACCTTCAGACATTAACAATATATCTTCGCTAATTTCTGTTTTTAATTTCTGAGACACCCACGTATCCCGAGAAATGTTAAAACGGAAAAACTACATATACTGAGAGGTGATGATTAACATTTTAAATTTTATTGTACGCTGTTTCGGCGTAAGTTCATCTTACAATACGATTACTGGCTTAGCTTGTTGTGGAGTGTTACCCTGTTTGACTGAGCCAGTAAGAATCCCACTATTGTAATATTTGACGCCTATTATTGGTCTGCAGACAGCTAGGTAGTGTGAGAAGTGCATTACCCAATATGGATGTTGCAAGAAACTCCAAAGTTTTTCAGGGGTACGTTGGCACAAATATATTCGCTATATACCATTATCTATGTGTATACTGTACTGCATAATTGTGTCCTGGTGCGTATATAAACGTATGCTGAAACGAAACGAAAATATCATCGTCCCGAGATAATTCTCCACAGTTGGATTTTTTATCTTTTTAAGTACACAGTAAACAATAACGCCACAAATTACATTTAAGATGTAGGGAAATATTTATAATCTAGTTGTTCTCTTCTGAAAGAGGTTAAAAATATTACGGGAATCGCGAACGAAACAATTAAAATTCAATTTTCACTTCGGCTATTCTGATTTCAATTTCACATGGTTTTACAAAACTACTTCCGCCCAATGTCTGATGGTTCCGTTAACACGGACATATCTCCTTCTTTACCTGTCTGATTTTTTCCTACGTTGCTGGTCCGGTATTTAATAAACTCTCTGTCAACAGGACGTTTGCACCCCGCTTCCTGTCTAGTAGACCTCTATAAACTAATTTTGTCTTACTAAGTGAAGATAAGCTGTGAAATGTTTAAGCATTCGCTTTGCATTTACGCGTACATTATGAGTAAAACTTATTACGTTTACCCATTCACATATCATGTGATTTAATTGAATTGCATGGTGATATTAACAGTTCAATAATTTAACACCTGTATCATAATGTCATTCGTTTTTCAATTGGTTGAACACTTGAAATACTTTAATAGCAATATTTCCTGTACTGTCTGAAATAATAAATGTTGAATTACTTATCGCCTTGCTATAATAACTGTTTTTTTTATATATTTATTTCAGCAGCAGATTTTATAACTAGTTATTTCTGTAATATCATACATACTTTTTTTTTAACTTCCGGCATTTCGCAAAGAGTACTGTTCCCTTATTTTGAATAAAACTGTTTGAAATTTACCTCCTCATTTTATGTTACGTGCTGGTTGCAAGGAGCTCGTCTGCAATTTTTAGACTTTTCACAACAGACAAAAACAAATTTATCACTTACAGAGTTTTAGCTGGCATGAAGTCAAACTCCCTGATAACGATGGAGTTATAACTGTAACTAAAATACTCTCTTGTAATTAACTAATTGCTTCCAAGATACAACGGATGATTGCTTTCATAAAATTATTCATAGTGATCACAATTAAGTTTTTTTTTTAATTTTTGATGGACTTTTGAAAGTGTGCCTATTCGAATTAAGTATTTCGATTTTAATTAATACTTGCAAATCTATTAGGTAAACGGACATACTTCATTGTAGTATCGTTCACAATACATCCTACTAGGTGCGCTATACTCTGAAATTGATTTTTGTAAATTTTTCTAGCCTAGTTTAGTAAAATTCTAATTACTTAATTTGATACCATCGTGACCGCTGGAAGTGAATTATTTTAATATCGTTTTTTTTACCACGCCTGTGATTAAGAGTTCGAAAAGTGGATATCTGAAATTAGTTTTAAAAAATGTATAGCTTAAAGCTGTTTTCTTTTTTAAAAAAACGTCAGTAGAAAATCATAACTCGCATCAAAATCTAAACGTTATTTGAATAAGTTGCTACAGAAGATTTTTTTTTCATTACTATTCAATTATTCCTTTTGTCATCGCAAAACTATTTCAATGACTTCTATGCTCTGATGACACGATATAAACAACTTTAATACATAATAATGTGATATATTCAACTGCTATCAAAATACCTACGTGAGTAAAACAATTAAAAGAAAAAAATTAAAAGAAATTAAAATGAATATTTCAGTTGCTTTGAAGATTTACAAAAAGAACCGCCTTATTATTTTCGTGTAAGTTTTCATAAAACAAAATAAACCTGTAATAAATGCAAAGTTTTTAGATATATAACGCAACTGGAGAGCAAATTTTTTGCTATCTTATTCATTCAAAGTTCGACTAGGTAATTGTAAGCATCTTCATTTCTCTGCAAAGCTGAATATTCGAAATGAAACTTTGAAAATGATAAGTGCGCTCATACGGAAAGGGATGCGATTGAACCCCATAAACCACTTCCTTATGAACGAACTTTGTCAGCAGTCGTTTTGAAAACTGAAATATTTTATGACTGAATTATCACAAATAGCGTAGATCTCGGAAACCCTTACTATATCGAGAAATCCTAGACTTGAAATAATTGTTGTGCTCATAGGCAGTTAGCGACAGCGCGGAAACTTCAGAACGGAATGATTGTAATACTAACCACTCATTTTACATTAACATAAATACAGCTCACAATGATACACTTGTTAAATATTTTAAGAAATATTGAAATATGAAGTATTTTTCAAATCATGCATTGGTTATATATAGATAAAACGTGTAAAAATTTAATGCAGCAATAAACTTCTAGAAAAAATGTTAATACAATATGTTTGAAAGAGTTAATAATATAATGGGTTTAACATAAAATTTCCATTAAATATTCGTGACCATGTAGACAAGACCTGTTATTAATTGTGCTAATCAACAATTAAAAATACTATTACTTATTTGGAGCAAATATTATTCATCTAACTGTACAGGCATTACAACTGATTACAGTTTGGACAAACGAAAATATTTGCGGTGTACAGATATGCCATAATGTTATTAACATGTCAATACCAACAATTTTAGTTTCATGAGGATACTAATAAAATAACTAATTTCTACTAATCACTTACTTCACACTGAAAAAAAAGTCATTATAAATTCACTTGAGTACACGTTATTGTGCTAACGATTGGATACATGTTGATCAATTTTCAGTTTCCAGCCAATATTTCGAACATTTGAAAAACGTTTCCATAATGAGAATATTTGTTTTGTTTTTAAACTTATTATTGTTTTAATATGACTAATTCCCCAAAAGAGATAAATTTGGTGTACGGTAGGTATTTTTAGGAGACAAAAAATACTTATGTGGTAGAAAATGTATTAGATGTACGGTTTAAAGCTTGCAGAGAACTTTATATTGTTGCATTAGTTGAGCAGTGTGTCGTCAGATGTTTGTAACTACCCGCCATAGTGTGCGTCGCTCTGTAGCCGAGCCAATACATATATTATGAAACTGTCAGCGATGAACAAACATAAACTGCTCTGCATTTACGTCTCATTTTACTACCATTTTTGGTAAATCTTCGGTGGAGTTTGGCAGGCAGTTATCCAGTGGATTTTCTTCCGATAATATGTACAGACTACAGTCGGAATGAATTCCACATTCATCGTTCATTTTTATTTTAAAGGACTGTGTTTACTAATGGCGGAAATACGTTTGGAATAGCTTATTATGTCTGTATTTTACTTGATATATAACTCTGTAGACATCGTGTAACTTTAGTTGGTATTATTTCGTCTCTTACCTTCACTCCACAGGTGCGATATTTTTTAACAATTGTTACTCAAGATGGTTACCTGGCCATCGCTTAAACTGCGCTTCAGCTATACAAAAACAGAGTTCCTTGATAATGCTAAAAATCATAACCTGAATATGTTAAACCTATGAAAATAATTCACGTTCCAGACAATAAATAAATGGAACTTTCAAAACAGCACGAGTTAGTGCAACTATTATTTCAAAGCACTCCAACTTAGTAAAAAAGTAATTTTTTAGACCGCATTTTTGTAAAAATTAACCAAATATGTAAAAATTAAACTACGATACAGATAAAGACACATAGATCGAATACATGTTTTGCAAACAAAAGTTCTAAACTAAAAGTTTAGTTAAACAACGGAGAATGATCCACTACCAACTGCATAATCTCATGTAGAGCCACGATTTTATGGCGAAAGATTTGTGCAACATTTTGTTTCAACGCGTTATGTCCTCATCTGCAACTCTGCTACATCGTCTGTTAATGGATGATTTTACTCTCACTCGGCTTGGCAAGTAACAGGCGTACGGAGTCATTAGTTCAGTCAAATGAGAAACGTGTCTGAACAAAGACACGCTGTTAATAACCATGAAGCACAGCTGCCGATGTGGACGTGAGACACAGAAACAAAGTGGGGCAAAAATGTTTTCCGCGACAAAATCGTGGTCCTATGGCCGTTACAAGTTGCGCGACCAATCAGGAGGCACTGACTGAGCTATAAGTAGGCATTTTCGAGTACAAGACCTCTTGTGTTTTCAGAGTTCAACAATCTACTGGAGTTTCTCGGTCTGTACATGAGCCTGAAGACTGGAACACATAGCATAGCATCTGATGTCGCTGAAAGAAGACAGTTACTTGTGTCTGTTTTATATGTTGTGTCAACTGTGTTTGTGTGTATTCGTGTCGCTTGTTATTTGTGTAGACATCGTTGTTCTATTTCATTCTGTGGCCAGCGAGCGTTTTGTAGTTTTATTTTAATGCTGTTCTGTTGTATTTGCCTTCTTTATTGATACAACTGTGTTCCGTTTCAGAATTATTTTGTGATATTGTTCGAGAGTAAGGGCCGTATCTATAAACGACTTTAGAATGACAGCCAACTGCTATCCCCATAGAGAAAGCATTGGTGAGCAGTTGGTTGTCATTCGAAAGTAGTTTATATATACGGCCCTTAATCTTTTTGTCGTCTTTTAGAATACAACCAGAATTGTATGTACGTTGCATGTTACTTGACAACAAATAATACTGGTTTTTCTCAATTTGTTTTTTTATTGTTTCTTTTTCTGCCACTCGGCATCGTTCGCTCACAATGGTATGTCAAAATATAAACGCTTCACTATTTAATGATAGCCCATCGCAGGACTCTTTCATAGATCACATGGATTCCCGACAGAAAATTTATTTATAGTGTTACTGCTTAAAGTCTCGTTTGGGAATCGTGCACGCCTGTTCTGTGGTTTGTGCATAACGACGACTTTGCATTTGATACTGAGTTGTTCTCCCTTCCTTGGGGGTACACTCAAGTTCCTCACTCTATATTGACACCTCCCCCAAAATTTAACAAAAATATGACTATCGGGACGAACAACCTGAAAAGGGACATTTAAACGGAGTATTGATTAACGATTTAAATATATTACGGCAATACTGTAAATGCATTTAATATTTCAAATACTATAACCAATCAACAGTTTACTATAGTACACGTCTGTGGAAAATTATAAACTACAATCTAAATATTCAGTTCAAAGTACCGGTACCGGATTTATAATCAAAGTTAGTTATTCTTAATCCTTGGCAAACCTCTTAATTTAAAATTTTCAGTTTTGCAAAAAGTTACCAGCTGGCGCAGACTAGCCGCACACTATTTTCGCGAGGCAACGTTCACTTCTAGTGGACGTAAAAAGTAACAGTAGTTTCTCTTCCTACTTTGTATGCTGGTTTTGATCACGTACTGTGGTATAGGCCAACCTCTCAGAAGCCTGCTGTTTGACCTGAGGAAGTCTTCCCTTCATGTCGCTCGTTGACCGTTGTTAAGTGGACGCCTTGTGTGGTAGTCTCGTAGTCCCTCGAAGTTACGCGACCTTCATGCAAATATACCACATAACTTGCATGTACATTCCGGTTACTGCAATTTCACCGGCATACCAACGCACTCGTTCATTATTGGGGTAACATCTAAAAAGCTATATCGCCTTCACTACCATAATTCTGTGAGACGTATTAACCACTCCCCCATTCTCTCTCGAGGCAGAACGTCGCGCACCACGAGCATACGTCCCGGTCGGCTTCTGTTTCAAGACTCTCCTTGTTTCGTTATGTACCTGCCTTCGAAATCAGCTGTTCCTCGCTATGACGTCACACAAAGCTCGCAGCGCACCTCTTCTTTTGTCAAGTCTAATACACTTCAGGTTTGCCAAATATACCATTTAGAGGTTCGCCGGAATAATTATACATTACATAAATATAAATAAAACTATTATATAAAACTACACATTAAAATTACTTCCCTAAAACTACCATATAAAAATAATTAAAACTTGCTACGTAACCTAGTAACATTACTAATACCAACGTATGGCAAAAATTTACTATAAATAACTGAGACAAACGGGGAACAAGAAATATAAACCTTACAAAAATTTCCGTTTGTCTCAGTACAAAATGTCAATGTCGCCCTTATCATTTCTTTCTCTTGGCTGTCAGGCGCATATAAATAAATAGTGTATGTAGAAGGTACACTCGAGGGTAGGGCATTAAACCCAGACATGTCATACTTATAAACTCGGCACACATGGGCGCCTGCCGAACCCTGAATGATGATATGAAGTGAACTGTAATAATATTTCCTGAACAATAATGCACGTAGTTAAGTCGTACACATTATGGAACAATTAACGTGCTTCAGCTGTAAATACAGAAACTATACAGTTGCTTTACAAGTCTGACAACACCAGTACATATTCCACTGTTTCCTAAAATGTGTAAGATCGGTATTACTGACGTAAGTGAAGACATTTCCCTATGCATACTTTCTTTAAACTTCTATGCATAGATACGGGAAACTAACAAATATATTTTTTACGCTGTGGCGGAATATGAAGTACGAGGGATAATTGATAACCCCAAGAAAACACGCCGGCCAGTTACAACGTCCGCCACGTTTCCCATGTGCAGAAACTTGGGAATTGAACCTGGTACGGAATCACACGCTGGAACAAACTCTGGATAGTTTATTTCTCAAACCTTTACTCCCAGAGAGTCATTTAATCTCAAAAATTTGTTTATCCGAGATTATTGTACCCCTGTGATGGTATGCGTACTAAAATCTCCACGTACAGTAGTTCCGAGGTGGAAACTTCCGGACGACAGGCATTCAACGTAGATGTTTTATACTTATAGAAAATTAAATTTCTAACGCAATATAACTAACTGTTAGTACAACACGGTACAAAATAAAAGTAATGACAGTCGTACAGCCGCAATAACTAGAAAATCTCGGCTCGTAACCCTGTGACCAGCCTTAAGTGTGAAAGTTATTCTGCGCTACTTCAATCACAATAACCGCGAACCCTAGTGACCTCATAAATAGTCCGTTATCAGTCAGCTGCGATTGAAATATAGTCGCGCATGTGTGGCCTCTCAAGATAACTTTGTAACCTTTCTGTTTTCTGTGAAAACGTTGTGTTCTGCCTGACGGATCAATAATCGCGCCAACTTCTCGTCTGAAAACGTTGATACATTCTATGCCAAAAACTGAAGAACGTGTGCGACGTTACGTTGCCAGAGAATCATCACTTGGTTTGTAGGATATTTAAATATTTCTAGCAACGTTGCAACGTTTCCCTTCGGGGTTGGTCCCCGGATTTTCGCACGTGGGAATCGCGCTGGACGATGCAGATGGTCGGCGGGTTTTCTCGGGGATCTCCCGTTTCCCCTGTCCTTTCATTCCGTCGCTGCTCCATCCTCACCTTCTATCACCCATCACCAGCGCTAAAGACATCGATGTTAAGCGCTTACCCAAATCTCTCACTCGCTCTTCTCTGGTTCAATTAGTAAGTTAAAGAACTGTTTCAAAAAAATAAAATATTCCATTTAATTTTCTCATCTGCCAGCTGTCATAATTCACTCGTTTGTGGGATTGTCTGTTCAGTAGGTCCGGTTAGTCAGGAAGCTCAGTCATGTTTGCTGGATTTCTGTTGGTTTTCAGTAATTTCCTGACGAGACTATGTCGGCGCAACTTTCTAAGAAACGCTTATGTGGATATAAATGGGTAAATATTTCTTGGAATACTGTACTGATGATGATATAAAAACGTTTAATAATAATAAAAATAACCGAGTGGAACTTTATGGTTTTGTTTACATACGCTGGTACTTCACCTGTTGCCCACAGCCCGCTGTACTAGCTATCACCCCACCCTTTATACGCCTCCCAGGCTGCGGTGTGTGACGTCACAGTGGCCGCGCGCCCTGATTGGCTGAGCCTGGAGGAGGAGAGGGGAGGGAGGAAGGGTGCATCACAATGTGGACGCCGGCGGACGCCCAGTCAGACGCCGTTGTCCGTGGCGCGTGGTCGTCCGCGCGCGTCGCTTGTTTACGTCGCCGGTGTGTCGGGTGTCCTTGTACGTCGTGTCGGAGGACTGGTGTTGTGTCCCGTCAGCAGTCCATGGCTTCGTTGCTACAAGTGCTGGGCGTGAGCACGAGGTACCGTGAGCGACGACGTCTTTAGAGCGCGGGAGGGAGAAGTCTTGAGGCCGCCGTCTAGACGATGTGAGGGACGTCGACGGCTGGGCGATGGACGCGGACGTAAACAGTACCTGGGACGCGGACGTAAACAGCACCTGGGACGCGGATGTGAACAGTACCTGGGACGCGGATGTGAACAGTACCTGGGACGCGGACGTAAACAGCACCTGGGACGCGGATGTGAACAGTACCTGGGACGCGGACGTAAACAGCACCTGGGACGCGGACGTAAACAGCACCTGGGACGTGGCGAACGACACGACGGGCCAACAGCCTGACGCGCTGTACATTGTGTTGCCTATAACTGTGGTGTACGCGCTCATCTTCCTGCTGGGTGTTGTCGGCAATGTGAGCACGTGTGTGGTGATTGCTCGTAACAAACACATGCACACTGCTACCAACTACTATCTTTTCAGTCTGGCCGTGTCTGACCTGCTGCTGCTAGTCTCTGGTCTGCCGCCTGAGATATACTACATATGGTTCAAGTGAGTGCGCTCCTTACACCACTCTTATATTTCCACTGTACAGTCCAAAATACGGACATCTATATGAGGAGCAATCATTCAAAACCAGACATGTCCAAAATCCCGTAAATGAGTTGAACACCTTTTATAAGTAGACTATGAGAGCTAAACATAAGTATAATTTCAGATACAATAAACTAGATTAATGTTATATTTTAAATGCCATGTTTCTTCTGGTAACTATGATGAAATATGAGTATTTTTCGCTTTCTACTACAACTCTATATGATGGACATGTCTGGTTTTGAAAGTTTGCTACACATATTTCGTTTTTAAAAAAAAAATGTCTACACCAGTTAGTTCTAGAGCCCTACGTGAACACATCTGCAGCTCTGCTTCGTGGCGTGTGATTGGATGTTTTAGCTCTCACGTGTGTCAACGTTCTACTGCAGATCACACAGAGCGAGGTGGCGCAACAGTTACACGTTGTATTCGCATTAGGAAGGACCCGGGTTCGATCCCCGGCTCCGGACATTCTGATTTCGGTTTTCCATGGTTTTCCGAGATCGCTCCAGTTGAATTCTGTGATGGTTCCTTAAGAGTGTTCAAGTGCGATAACATCACAATTTTATATTTTTATGAAATGTTGTTCTTATTGTTGACTATACTTGTGAGTACATTTTACTCTTACGGAACAATTTTATCTCTCACAGTGTTCTCATAGTGGGGTGTCAAGGTCAAAACTTGCTTGTTACACTGTCATGCAAATAGTGAAAACCAACTGACCTACTTAAACAAAATAATTCACTGCTAGCTTACATATCATAAGCTATGCAATAAAACATTTTAAAAACCCACAACGTAATGTTTCGAATTAAAAAAAAAATCGCAAAAGTACAGAAAAAAGTTGCGAATTTAGCAATTGTTTTGAAATACAAAATCAGTTCTTGGGATTTTTCCGAGTATTTTATTACGTAACCCTTAGTATGTTGTTTCACTGTGATTTATTTCTCACACGTAAGTCAATTGGTTTTCACTATTTGCATGGCAGCAGAACATGCAAATGTAGAATTTGACGCACAGTTATGAGAAAATAACACGAGCTACAATTGTTTCGTAACAGTTAACTGAATTCACAAGTATCGTCTACAAAAGTAACACTATTTCATATAAATATAAAATTATGATTTTATCGCACTTGAACACCCTTAACAAAGATTATGTCCAACTCATCAGCAGCTGCTGTCATCGTAGCAAGTTATATGTCACCATCTCTAATGTCGACAAGACGTAACACTTACCTAACATCATAACCTTATTCCGATTGGTTCGGTAAAATGAGAAAAGTTTTTTCCAGAAAGACTCTCTGTAAACAGCAACTAACCAGAGATGCAGATGTGCACGTAAGGCCCAGTTGGTACAGAAAATATTTTCACAAAAATAAAGGGTCCTTAGTTATATTAGTACGCAGGATAAAATTGTATCTGCATGAAATACATTTTGTAATAACCACGTATTTTGATTTTACATTTTGTTTTAAAGGTTTTTTAATTACGACTGCGTTTCTTAAGCAACGTATTTGTTTGCATATTGTTTCGACTCCACACGACCCTTTATAAACGAAAATGTGTTTCGCAGGGTTACTCTACATTGATACAAAGTCATGTGAATTTGTTTAATTTCATTTGTGCACAACGCTGTAATCAGTGAGAATAAAATACAATACCGTAACACCAGAGGATAATCGTAATGTGACGGTGTAGGACCCAGGTAATAGTACAGTCTGACGGGACACCTATACACACAGTCCTCTCTCAAGCGGCATTGCCACTGTATTTAACAGAAAGTGCAACGTGTCTGATACCATCAATTTAGCTGGCTGATTTGCTGTAATTGTTCACTCGCCTCGTTAGCCAAGTGAAGTGTCGCCATGATATGAAACCTTGTCGCGGGTTCGATTCCAGTGAAATTAACCAGTGGTTTTCTTAAACATACACCAGTAAAAACTGATACAAGCGTTTATGAAAAGAACTGTTGAAATCCCTCGACAGTTGGGCGAAGATGTAATATATATGAGCACTTAGTACCGCCGCCTGCTGCGAGCTTCAGGAACGTTGTAGTGTGCTCGTAAATACGTTTTTTAACGAAACTATTGCACGTGTTCCCTTTGTGCCAAAATACGAGTAGGAAATACACTTCGGACAAAGACCGAATGTTAAAACACCATTCTCATTAGAAACCAAGTTTCTTAGCCTTAAAACATAGCTATAAACCGCCTTTTCTGATAGTCGCACTTCAAAATGTACTAACCGTATGTTTGTGAAACTAAAGTAGAAACGTGCAATGAACTTTGGTAAAGGCTTTCCACCAATAAATGTATATGTCACCGCGGGAATCTTGCATGCTAGTTCAGTGCTTGGCTCGTTGAGGCGATGCGGCATTTTACACTAGTTGCAAGTTCGCCCTTATAGCTCCGTCGCTTTTGAGTCTGTAACGCGCAGGTAGGCGGCAGTCTTAAGAGTGAGATGTTCAGCAACCCTTGGGAAGGAGACGAGGAGAGGATGGAACAACTACGGAATTGAAGGACAAGGGAAACAGGACATCCCCTAGAAAACATCACGAATAACGATAAAGTTTGATATTTTTTCCACAACTCAAAATATAACGTAGTTGTTACTGAAAATAAAAATATCCTTTCTATTAGCAATATCAAATCTTTAAAGTAGTAACTTGTCTCAATACACGTAAATTCGCCGTGAACATGGTATTCGTGTATCATTAGAGGGGACATATTCCATGCTATTTTGCCTTTTTGTGCACGTAAATTATCATCATACAATATTTCACCGCTAACATTTCCATCTACAGTCCAGCCCAGTACTCACATAGTGGTTTTATAATACGGCATATTCTGGACAGTATATCACATACAAAAATGTATTTATTAACAAAAGGCATTAAAAGTATTGTTTGTGGCAGTAGTATTTGTTACAAATGTAAAATAATACATTTTTTTACATGCCGAAAAATGTTTAGTCAATATCTCAAAACAATCTCTAACGAAATATTCAAACATGATTATGAGTTAAGGGCCTACATGTATCAGTTTCATGTGCTGGATAAGGTCGACATTGACGCGCGCACGTATAGCTCCACTGCTCTTAAGGGGGATTGATCCCTGTCAGATCGGTTTTACGGTTTTCCTTATAAATCAGGGAATAGACACGTCGATTGGCTTTTTTCACGCTGACAAGGCATAGTTTATTGTTTCATTCACTATTTGGAATCCATATGGCATTGTTTCTGTTAATGTTGCGGCTTCTGTAGTCGCTCCCGTAAATAATGCAATTTTTTCTTTTCAGCTGTTTCCCGTTGCAAAATAATGCATTTATTATGGTTCCACCAATTACAGAAAATCGACTAAGTTTGTATCTATGCCTTGTCGTGACAAAAATTTTGATACATCGAGTGGAACAGAAGTTATCGAGAAGAAACAGATAAATCCAAGGTGGTAGGGATCAATACCCCTTAAGCACATGCAACTGAACTGGCTCGCATTGTTTCCTTCGTGCCACTGGAGACATGCTGATTTTAAGTCGTGTCCGTGCAATTTTATTACAAACTAAACCGTTATGTTTGGACATACTCTACTGAGAGCTAATGCTGTCTTCATGTGAAATGTGTAGTGTTAACAAAACGATGAACTATTGTAGTTTTTGTTGTTAAGTTATTATAAAATTATATTGTGAAACAGTAAAACAGTTAGCACATAAAGAATTTTGCAGCTCCCTCTATTGGAATATGTGAACTTATTAACAAGGCCCCAATGACAATGACGCTTTAATTTCGTAGTTAAATTTAGACAACTCATCGACAGAAAGTCATTGGGCAAGTCAGAATGTGACCATGTGATTTATTTTTTGCACTACGGTCGATTTAAAGATGTTTTACTTGAGCAAACATTGTTATCGCCTACATATAAGTTTTTAAAGTTCAATAAAATTTGTAGAACTTTGTGTCTTTAATATTGTGTATGTAGCAAACTTCAGAAGTACACAATGTCCTTAACTTGCCATAGGTTTTTTTTTTCTCAATAGATTAGTTTATATTCTTGAAGGTGCAGGGAAATGTCACATTCGAACATTGTGCGAAGTGCGGTCAATATTAACGAAAATATTATTGGAAATGTTTGTGTTTACTTCACGTAGAACAAACAGCTGCAAAGTTATTACTTCGTGGAAATTTAAACATTGTCAGTACGTTTTGTTTTATTTGTGATATAAATGTTGGCTTGCCTGATTGCAGTGCAAGACTCTGTGTATTTGAGTCCAAGCTTTTTAGAATTAGTGTCAAGAAAAAATGCTTTATTTAAGTTTATAAATTCTTTTCGTCAAATCGTTGTTAGAATAAAAAAAAGAACTAAGTTTTAACATGTATATTATGTACATAATTTATTACAAGTATTGAGAAAGTTATGTTTTGACAACAATAATTAGACTAGGTTTGAAACCATGATTCAGTGTTCGTCTGCAAAATTCGGTAATTTAAATGAGATTTCTCAAAAGTTTTCAACAACTAATGTTATTGCCTGAATGTAAAATACAATGTGCCCTTTCCTCCTATATATTTATATTATAAGGAATAGCATCCGTCACAAAGTTATTGCTTATTTTATAATCACCTTTTTATTGGTCTGAATAACAGTTCTGATCATAAACAATATACTTTTTTTATTATCATAGCCTTGAATTGCCGTTTATTCTTATCAATGGCATTCAGTCAAACATTGGCTAGAACAATTAACTATATAACTACTTATTTCTATTACGTATGTTTAAGGGACGTCTTGCATTAATACGGATCTAAAAGTGTTTTGCACAAAACATTAATGTGGCTTTACAGTAAAGTGATAAGTTTCTTAAGATACTGAAACTGATCTTTGTTAAATTAGTTCTCTGACATTTCACAGTTATTTTCTAACACTTCACTTCTAAAATGTTACGTATAATTTAATGTATTCATTGATTTAGTTTCTTCTAGCTTTATTTCCTTCATTATCCATATCAAATGCCTAATATCTGCAGTGGCAAAGTACACACACACCGTAAGGTGAAAGAAGTGAAGAAAACGATTTCATAATATATTCATAACATTAAGTGAAAAATATGAACTTTTTATCAAGAAATTTTGAATCGCATAGTACTATAAATGAGTTTACTTTTTTTTTATTAATTCTCAGACAGTCACGATTATTAAAATAGCTGATTACGGAAAAGTCATATCAAACAAAATATCGTACAGGACTGCACGTGTTAAAGAAGTACTAAACTCAATGATTTATTTTACGCCGGAATCGGACACGCGTATTAATTGCTTAGCAGAATAAGGTAGCTATTAGCATTATATTCAGTTGGAAATCTCCTTGAAATAAGATTTAAAATTAATTTTAAACGTAAACTATCTCTATATTCTTTTTCATTTCCCTCAAGGTGGCAAGCATTATGTGTGTGTGTATATATATATATATATATATATATATATATATATATATATATATATATATATATATATATATATATATACATACATACATACATACATACATACATACATACATACATACATACATACATACATACATACATACATACATACATACATACATACATACATGTTGTCCGGAAAAAGATGCATAATGAGCACACCACGCGAATCCTGAGTTATGTTGTACGATGACAAATCATATGCATGTTTAGTTGACGTAACATACATAAATAATATCTAGACTTGAAGTGCAAGAGGGGACTTTGTCCGTGCAGTGTTGCCACATAATGCACGTAAAATTTCGTCGTGGTACACGTTTTGCCACTTTATGTGTGTGTCTATATATATATATATATATATATATATATATATATATATATATATATATATTAGGTTCACAGAACCAAACGCAATTCAGTGTCTTGCATACTGTATAAGATTTATATCCGTATTTGTGTGTTCTGTACTTCGTTATTACAGGTAAATAAATAGTAAAATTAACTTAACCTATTGAATGTACAGCCATGAATTTAAACAAATTCTGTTTTTTTTTCCTGAGAAGGCTTGGGGAAATGTATGCCTTAATATAGAGCCGTTCTACTTACAAAGGCTACCATTTTTCTGTTATAATTCAATAATTACTTTGAAGTTTGTGTATTCGGAACACAAGCAGAGCGTCAGGGACCTGGGAGAGCGTACGAACACAAGCGCTGGCTTGCAAGCTGACTACTTCTGTCTTCATCTCTAAGCACGAAGCACTCAACTAGCCTTTAGTGAGCAGTTCAAGTTGAGGCGTATAGGTAATATTATGACTAGCGATCGTTATTTTCAAAGTCTTCAGAACATTCAGTATAACCCATTCCGGGTTACAATATTCACCGAATATTCACATAAATTCCGTTAAATATTCGCGAGTTTAGAAAGAGAGAATTAAAAAAATATCATAAATATTGATTCATAACAATGAATACGTTATAAGTATTAAATTGTTAATCAATAAAGAAATTCGATTTAAAAATTACCTAATTTTATACATTTAAGAAAATGCTACATATTTTATATCTGTAGTGTAAAAATCAGTTTATGAGATTTATTATTCTATGCTAAAATTTAATATTGCTTCGTAAAATTATTTCAAATAACGCCATTTCAACTTAATGTCCGCTAAGTTGTTAACTCTTACGTTATTAACAATTTCAGGCAATGCTCCGAGTGTTACAGAGAACTTCCTTCACAATTGCATCTATCAGCATTCGTATTTACATCTTGCGGTTTGATCACACTAAAAAAACGTTCAAAGTATGATGTGTCAAGAATAATAATGAATATTTATTTATTTTTATCTAGGGTTTCCCAGCGAATTCAACCGCAGGGTTTTCAAATTAATATAACTTTGTATTTAGACATAATTTATGCATATTGAAACATAATAACTAAATGTATAAAGTATCAAAAGAAAATTTTAAGAACAATATAAGATGAGAGATTCACATGCTATTTATTTATTGACAATTAAGCTACAGTTGAATAGTGCAAAAGTTAATTCTGCGTACTCCCAATTGTCTTAGGTAACTCGTAAATAAGATGTACATATTTATATCAATACCTTAAATAACACTACATTTTAAAAATTTTGACCTAACTGTTAATATAGTATACTAGCATACATCAAGCCTTCAAACTTCATAAATATACAGCGCGTATACGCTGCAGGCCGGACTGCAAAAACTAAACTACAAGTCACCCCACCTCATCCCTGCTGTTAGTGTATCAAGGTCACCAAGATAGCAACCTTGCGCACATTAGCGCTTTGGCTTGATACCCAATAAGGCGTGGACGTTTATGCTAACTTGGTAGTGAGTCAGTGGGCGGTCGACCATCACGACACCAACACGGGCAAAATAATAATCGCTGGTGATCACGTGCATACATTAACAATCACGCCTTGCATATTTTAATGTAAAAATACCATATTTCTGCGTTAAATTCTAGAGTAACATAATTGATTTCATTTACTAAATATGACCACAGTTGGCTCAGTCGCTAGGACACTCGCCTACCAACAAGGCGATATGGGCTCGATTCCCGGCGAGGATGTGGGAATAGTGTCGGACGATGTCGCTGGTCGGAAGGTTTTCTCGGCGATCTCCCGTTTACCTCGCCCCTTCATTCCATCGCTTCTCCATTGTAGGACTTCATTCTATTTCATTCTCTCGGGCAGAATATGCCTACAAGTGCCCAGTCATTAAGTCTGCACTTGGAGAGTGATACTCTCACCTCGGGATACTTTCCTCGTTCTATAGTTACTTAATTTAAATAATATTGCGAATATTGTGTAAACCGCCTCTCTGGCTTGCAGTGGAAATACTCGGTGAATAAGTAGTGTTAGTCAAATACTGTTGGAATCAATACACCGTAATTTTGCCTGCAAGGTTCCTACTGCCTCGGTGACTGTCCGTAATAGAAAGATTCAAACGCTTGTTCCACGGGTGTCTTACTTCTCTGGCGGCGGCGCGAGGTTAATTACAGAGTACCACACATCCTCCGTCGAGCGGTTAGCTGCTGGGCCCACAACTTCGGGCTGTGCAAAAATACTGCGACTTTAATTCTCTCCTGTGATCGCGTCCACCTTCTTCGGCGACCACCTCGCGAGTCCCCAAATATACCAAAATGGAGGTTTCTACCGAAAATGCACCTCAAAACACGTCAACCAATAGCAGCTTGTCTCCGAGGACAATAAAGTGACTGTGTAGCCGTTACTCTGGACTGTTTATTTAATTGAGTTTACATTTCACTATGTTTACATTGTCAACATTATACATAATTTGATAGAAACACATTAGTTATTTAATTATTATTTATAAACATTTTAAATTAATTCACAGTAGGTGCACACTGTAAGCTCCGTCCCCTAGCCAACAGCTTTCTCTTCCCCCTCCATACCTTGTCAAGATCCTTCCTGTGCCTGCCATAAAACCATCACTGTCTGCCCTACCTGTCGGCTGAATACTTAATTTATGTTCTCGTTCAACAACTAATAGTTCTGGCTATTACAATTATAAAATTGCATTTAACAAATATAATTTTTCATATTGAACAAAAAGTATAGTTGTATGATAATTTTTAGCCTATTACAATAATCGCAAAGTGTCCTAGTTTTATCATGTCTGGAATTTTTAAATTAATTTTATTTTTTAATATTTGTATAGAAACTTTAAAGATAAAATCCCAGTTATTAGCTGCAGTATTTTAGTGTCTGAAAATACAAACACCAAACTACACATATGTTTACGATCGGTTTAATTATTCCACCGAAATCTTCAAGTTTCGAGACTTTATTTACGATTCGGACACGTGGAAGAAGTTTTGTAACGTTTCCAACGCTTGCTTCTATTTTACGACTTCGGAGCAAAGTCAAGATCAGGGCAATTTATTTTAACTGCTCTGTAAGTTTGTTTGGTGTCGTGTAAACTTTCGCAAGATGTTGTAAACATCTTCACACGATTTTGTATAAACATTTACAGTTTTTTTGTATGGTTGATCACTTAAACCTACCCACGCACATCAGTCAATCTCTTCTACATTGCCCGCTGTTGTCAGTGTGATGGAAGCGTGATTTAATGTTATACATTTCAGCTCTGTCAGTTGGACTTACAGCTCCTGTACGACTCTACTAGAGATATAACAAGTGATCTTTACTACTAGGGCATGAATCATCTTATACAGTATTTATATACCCAGCGAAAGTCATGGTTAAAAATAACCATGCACGAGGTACGTAGATGCATGCATAGTTTGTGCATATTAGGAATTAAACAAAAGTTGTATGAACCAGGTGGTTTAACGTCTAGTCAACTATTGACACTGGCGCGGACTGGGTAGCAATTATCAGATCAGGATGTTCGGTTCGCTAGCTTCACCTCTAGAAATGATCGTCACCAGTGACTTAACAGAGGGCGACAGCGATCAAGTCACTCGTGACCACGGTCGTAGAAGAACAGGTCTGAACACTCGCCTATCTACCAATGTATTTTGTTTGACCCCCTTGTTGTTTGGTAGTAGTTCGTCAAGTTACCGAGAGTGTTGTGTATCTTTGGCTCTGTAATCAGGGCAGTCGGGTTCGAACTCCGCCCACTTGTTTCCGTTGTTTACATTATAGAGATTGCTGGAGCCATGCTTAAGGAATGTGAGCGAAGGCAGTATTTCATAAATTGATATAAATTACGTTTTGATAAATTGTTTATCTTAGTGGGAGGGAAGTGGGCGCTGCCGATTGCAGCGCCAAAGACGTGCAGCATTATCGGTAACTTGGCGAACTATAGCCAAACAACAAGGGGGTCAAGTTTCCAGGCGAGTGTCCAGACCTGTTCTTCTACGGCCGTTCTCGTGTTTCTCTTTATGTTGTATTCTCTAACACTTCTCTTTACCAGAATCTCAGTATGCTTGGCAACACTGTATACTGTGAGAAAACATTCACAATTCTTACTAAATTATACGTCATTTGTTTCCACAGCGTAAATTGCCTAGCTTATTAGGCCTACTTAAGTCAGAAGTGCACACTTTATTGCGAACAGTCTGTCACTTTAATTTACCACTAAAATAATTTCAATCTTACAGAATTTCGAACCAGCAGGTATTTTGCATCACTTGATTACTCTGAGTATTGTACACGAAGCCACTGGTATAACTAGTGTGACTGTTGCTCAGCTGTGTGTGGTCACAGGTCACCTACAGTATAAGATGAAGGCCTCTCACTGGTAGGCATCTTCCTCGCGCGGTAACAAGCTCTCTAGGTAGCGTCTCGAGGCAGGCAGTATATTAGCAGGTACACGCCCACACGCGTGTATGGAGGTGCTGACTGAACAAGTTTACGACCCGAGCTACAGGTTCCTCATGTCAACAACGCGCTACTGGGGCAAGGACAGACGTGATTCACGCCAGCGCCTGAACGTAGGCAAATCTGCGAGCAACCCTTAGAATTTACACTTTCTTAAAGACCATGATCTCTCGTTTATTTCAAACAATTGCTAATAGCTCAAATATTTTTTAACCAAATGTTTTAAAAATTTTTGAGACAGTGTAGTCATACGATACACAATTTTGCCAGAGCGTTTTTTTAATAATGTACCGTTAGCGAGCAAAAAAATATTCTGCTTCATTTTAACTTATTTTCACAACAAAATGTGTACTATTTCGGGGGCAAAAATCTAAAAATCAGTTTGGTGTATTGCAACAGAAAAATTCATATACAAACGTTGATATATAAGTGTTAAAACTACCGAAGGAAATTTTGATATATGTATTAATTTGCGTTAAAAAAAAATATTTTCTAAACCACTGGTAAACTAGAGAGCGAGGCCTTAAGAGGAGTTTTCGCCGCTGTCGAATTTTCACCTTTGACACTTGGGAACAACCTAGCGATAAGAGCCAGTCTTCCACGTTTGACAAGAAGCATATCGCCTCTATTCACAGTGCCCAAACTGGCGTGCAAGGTTTTCCTCGCAGTCTTTTTCCTACGGGACTTTAAGCAGTGACCTTATTTTATTTTCGAATAGTATAAAGTAAAGTCCAACGTATGCCTCTCGCTTTGCACGTTACGAATTCTGGTAATTTTTTCGGAGCTTAACCAGACAAAAAAAAATTTAGCCATTTCGAGAGGCCCGAAAATCATGTTTCTAACCAGCGTGCTGAATTTTTGAAAACACACAAGCATAGTTTCAAGTGTGTGTTTTTTTCGTAGATAAACACAATATGAATAAGTTAAGCGGTATCGCGTAAATAAGAGTACGCGTGACACGCTGCAACGCCGTCCATGCGACAGTCGAGGTCTACTCTTAAGAGTGCGTGGTTTATAATTCAACGTTAAAAGCATTAGTTCAGAATGGTATGTTTCTCGTAGCCAATTAAAAAATAAATAAAAAACTAGCAATCCAGCAATCCCAGACAACTGTTTCTGCCAACTTTCTGAGCAAAAATGTTTCCCGAGTAACGTATTTCAGAAGAACAATCTCTGACGCCGAAAACTGCTACATTTAACGGCATCGCAAAAAATCACGCTTAACAAATGCATATTTCCAGTTAAATGTTTACTTATAAAGTTCGTAAGTTTAACTATCAACGATTGTTGATTTGTAGTTTTTCTATGTTGACTTTTAAAGAACGTGTGGATATCTCAATTGTATAACTCGGCGCTTATTTACCTACCACGCCCATCACGTGATACAAACGCGTTGATATATGCGGGGAAATACATTATTTATTACAAATATTATTCCATATGTACCAACTGCGCCAGTGTATGGAAACAAATCATACTATGATAAGGATGAAATGTCATTGTTAAGGGCATGGCCTACGCCAATTTTCAATGTCACATTTTTAGTTTTATATTCATACCATATATATTATCTTAATTTAGACATAAATTGTGACTAAATTTTGTTCTCATTAATAACTTTTATCTTATAGTTTTTGCGAAACGTCACGTTAACGTCAAAGTTTGCATTTTACTGTCTTAAGTACACTACTAAAACCAACTGGCGTATCAAAGTAAAAAAAATTGCAGTGAAGAACAATGTTGTAGCTACAAGTTGGCATTACATATAAACAAAATATACTTATATATTTTTTATTAAATAATTTCTGAAATTTGATATTAACATTTAAAAAATTCAAGAATATTTGTAGGTGAACCTCCGGCACCGCATATTGGCCCCTACCCAATTGCGTTACAAAAGCCGGCACATGCGATGATTTTTTTTTTTATATACGAAAATCTTGGTACAGAATCTAAAATAAAAAAGACACGTATTGCATAACTTTAATTTCCTTCCTCCACCTTTAACATCATGCCATAACATGATGATGTCAGCTCTAAACATCTCACAAAGGCCATATTTTGGCGAAAATACCGCAGACAGTTGATTGGCTTGTGCCTATATGTTAGGATCAGCTGTTATACGTGTTCTTAGGTTGTCTTCGCTCTTCTGGCCTTACACACACAACATACGTTCGCCCAGGAGGCCAGCTTAAGGGGCCTGCCTACCTGAGCTTCGAGTGCGTTTCAGCGAGTTACGGCTATTCTCTTATTGACGAATATATTTAACTTGCGTTGCATTTGTACATAAACGAAAGAACACACACTTCTTGATTCGTCGCTATAGTTTTAAAAATTCGGGACGTTTTTATGAAACATGTTTTGTGTCCCTCAAAATGGTCAAAAATGGGTTTTCCAGACTACCGTATCTTAAAAAATAACAACCGGTTTCACAAAACACAACTACAAAATTAAGAGTTAGACTATGAACTTTGCCGCCCACAAATAAAATAATGTGTTCACCGCTTACAGTCCCACAGGAAAAAAGATATTAGTAAAGCACTGCACGCCAGCTGAGTGGCTTGCACGGAGAGGCGATAATATATTACATACGTCTGTCAACGGCAACCTTACTGCCTCACACACAAACACAGCCTATCTAGGGAGGCCTCTTAAAACACTGTCTTCCAAGCTTCATACAACGAAGTTCAGGTGGGAAGTCAATAATTAAAACAAAATTTAATGGATCAGTTTTAATGACACTACTGTTAAGCAATAATCATCGTACGTAAATACTATTTATGTATTCCACCACATTAGTAAGCGTATACAAAGTATATTCTCAATACTTAAGCAAGCCGCCTAGTCTAGTTAAGGGTGTGATTGTGTGCGTGTGTAGCGAAAATCCATGAGGCGCTATGAGTGACGCCGGCCGGCACACGTACTGTGATATCACCTCTATGCACAGTAATAAATACGCGCCCAGTATTCCCGCCGTAACGTTTACACTGTTGCACTTTGAACAATCACCTAATCGTTCTATTGAACCTGTTGCTCTACTAAAATCCAAAATAACTTTAGACCTCAGTTTCGGACGAAGCCGGTACATACGTCTTCAGAAAAAACCGTATGAAAAAGAGTATCTTAGCCGAGTTTAAGGGCTTAAAAATAATTGTTTGCAGGATCTTAAGAGGGCGTGGTACATAATTCAACGTTAAAAGAATTTATTTGTAACTGTAGGTTTCTTTAAGTCAATTTGCGAAGATTAAACAATGGCAATCCTAGACAATAGTTTTAGCCAACGTTTTAAACAAAATATTTTCCAGTGTTACGAACTGCTGAGGCACAATCTCTGACGCCGGAACCTCGTGCATTTAACTGCGGAGCAAGAGATTACGCGTTACGAGTTAGTAATTTTGGCTAAATATCTACTCATAAAGATGGCTAATGCCATTATCTAGGATTGTCATTGAGTATTTTATCCATAATGGCTTCTAATAAAAGCGCAGAAATCAATTTATGTTTTCAGCGTTTATTTTATCTACCACGAACTCTTAAGACATAATCACAATAGGTTTCAAGTGTATTTTCTTTTCATAGATGAGCACAGTGAACATATTGTTACTTGTCTCCAATCACACTGCACACGAGCCAGACGGGGCCTTATTTTAGGTTCTTACAAAATTTTTTGTCAATATTTCGGGAAGTAGTTCTTACAGCTGGTGGAACACAACATGTTATATATGCATGTAAGTGCGAAAATGCGCCGTTTCTATATTACAGTTCACAATTACATGACGTATTGTTCTTGGCGCTTGGGCTGATGTATAGTGCAGAGCTGAGGAGAAGGCAAGGCTCAGGTATGCGGCTGGTGGTGGGGACAAGCGGAGCGCTATGTGGCCCCCACCACCACCCTGCCATTCTGCCTTGCCTTCTCCTCAGCTCCCTACTGTACATACATACATATAGTAAGGAGCTGAGGAGAAGGCAAGGCTCAGGTATGCGGCTGGTGGTGGGGACAAGCGGAGCGCTATGTGGCCCCCACCACCACCCTGCCCTTCTGCCTTGCCTTCTCCTCAGCTTCCTACTGTACATTCATACATACATATAGTAGGGAGCTGAGGAGAAGGCAAGGCTCAGGTATGCGGCTGGTGGTGGGGACAAGCGGAGCGCTATGTGGCCCCCACCACCACCCTGCCCTTCTGCCTTGCCTTCTCCTCAGCTGCCTACAATATCACGTAGTTGTGGAATGCTGTGGCAGTCGTAAGGCAGGCGCGTACCACAAGAGTCGTAACAACAAATTAACTGGATGTAAAATATTTCCAGCTCTATCATGTAAGTCGATCAAGTGCCGCATGTGCAGCAGTGAGGCGTCTATAGTAAGATACAAACGTGCGTTTTCGAATCTGTTTCCATGTGTTACTCTAGATGTTGGGATTCTTTACCCAAATTTTTACATGGAATTTGATTAGTAGCTCAAGTATATTAAAATGAAATTTTAAAAGTCTCATTTTACAAATGTGTAATGCAGAAATAATTATTTCAAAAAAATTTTTATCAGAATTTCCCTACAGAAATTTTACGTTGGATTGATTTAGTTTGAAAGCGTTACCTTTAAAATTCGTCCATTGAGAAGTAATTGAATTATCATTTCATTCCGCTTTTAACCCTGATGCAAGGGAGCCTTAGGATGACCGCTAACCTGGAATATTTTCCCTCGTCGAAGAACCAGAAGCAAGGTAGCGATAAGGACAACACTGCCACGTGCAAACTGAGCCACATTGTCGCTACGCGGAGGCTTGCAGGCTTCCCGTGGGTGAATTCCCTAAATGTGAATTTTAACGCATATACTCTTGTTTACTGGACGAGAATATGTAGCAAAGTCAAATGTGCACTTCTTTTGTGATGCAGTGTGTGTACACAGAAGTAGTATTTCAGATAAAGACACTTAGAAAAGGGGTTTTTAAGTACGTTGGAAGGCATGATAATAGAAATTATAACATGCATGGTATTTAGAAAGTACAATTGAGCGTCATAGTGTTTTCCTTGCGTAAGTTAACCAATTCTAAACAAGTTCATTAGTATCAGCAAAAATATGCTTGAAAAGAATTCAAAACTAAGAAATTGAATAGCGTAATTTGTTTGTATTACACTTCTCTATGGAAGTAAAAGTTGAACTATGGGTAAATTGGCGAGGAATCTACTTGAAGCTACAAAAATGTGGCTACTGCGGAAAATTAAAAAAAAAACACACAGTTGGAGGGAAAGAAAAAAAAGAAGTTCATGAAAAGAAAAGATTATTAAAGAAAATGGAAAAGATAATAATATAATTCATTGTTGATACGAAAGTGTTGGGAAAGAAAGGAGGACAGCCCGGGAAGAATTACTTAGAATACATCGAGAAAGAGTATAGGATGTACGAAGTACATGGAATTGTTAAAACAGCAAATCACGTCGCACCTGTGAAACTGGCCAGTATTAAATAACCTGCCTATTTGCTAATAATCGGCTACTCTAAGTTAATAATGTAACCTATCTGCACGAAGTTTAACTATTGTCTATTCTGGTATTACTTTTTAAAATAAACATAAGTATTACATTTTCCATAATTAGGCTAGTACATTTTCCATAAGTATAACAATAACATATTCTATAATATTTATATATATAATGTTAAACGTATGCTAGTTATTTTCAGATTATACTTTTGGTTGCGACAAACAAAAATATGTTATTTCTCCAGAAATTAAAATTTAGCTTCTCTTTCTTACGTTAGGAGAATGAATCTGACATCATTTAAATATAGTGTTCAGTAACGTGTTAGCTTGTTGTATGAGAGTTACAAGTGTCCTCGCACAAATGCACACTTTGTCCGGTGTTTGTGTATGGTGTATGACGTGTGTGTCCGTGTTACAAGGGGACATGTGTGTTGTGTGTTGCAGGACGTCGTACACAGACATCGATGCACTTTGTGTTCTGCAGGTGTTCGCAGCAGAGACTTCAGCTAACGCGACAGTGCTGATAATCACAGCGTTCACAGTGGAGAGATATGTAGCTATCTGCCATCCCTTCCAGTCACACGTCGTCTCCAAGCTGTCTCGTGCCATCAAGTTCATTATAGCCATATGGGTGCTTGCCTTCTTGCTGGCAGCGCCACAGGTCAGTACATACCCACACTTACAAATATACAGAATGCCAGGTAATTCTGGATACTAACTGAAACATGCGAATTAGTGGACAAAAGTAAGCAGAAAATCGTCGTGGCCCCGACAATATATCCTATGTATACGCACATATAAGAGCATTTGTCGTACCAAATATTTTAAAACCTACACATAAGAGCTTTTATATTCTACATTTCTTCTTTGTGGGTATATTTTACACATAACAGACATTGGCAATTCCATGTAGATTGCCATGTAGTATCCACAGCAACTGCAAACTAAATATTGGTAATATTTGCACATAGAAGATATTGCCGTGGCAACGACGAAACACTCTTTGGTAAAGTCGACTGCAGCTTAGTTTATGAGATAGGTCCAAAATATTTGTAACCGCACAGCTACGTCATTATTCTCGTAAACAAAGGGTCTAGCGACTTTTCACCGACTGGTATTTTTCTCTTGGTTTTGGTCACAAATGCATATGGTACAGTCCGTATCCGCGAATTATCTCTATCATTTTAATTCCATGCCGCTGTTTTTTTTTTATTTATCTTTTCTCATACACTCAGGGCACTACATTAATTGTCTTTGCCTGAAGCAGAACATAAAATTTGCTACGCAGAATGTGTTAGAATAAGGCTGCCAATTTTAACTAAATGTAAGTTATCCACACCCATGTTGCCAAAAATTGTACGTAAAATTTTGAGAAGAGTCAGTCAGCATTAAGAAAGACAGAAATAAAAAAAAACGATTCCTAACACCGAAATCGTAAAAGATATCAGCACATGTTACCATTTGTCATCGCTACAAGAGGTCCTCCACAGTTATGTGTATCACTGTGTCCTACATTGTAGGCAATCTCGCACTCTTCGAAACACTTTTGATAGGTCGGATTGTACACTGTTAAAAATTATTTGCTAATTTAGCTCACCGACGTATAGGCCTGTTAAAGTTGGCAAGGTAAAATTGTTTCTCATACCACAATGGTAACGTTCTTATATGGGATAAGGAAACAGTCAAAATTATACTAATGTAACCAGGTTGGTATAGTAATAAATCTGATCGTTTGATTTCATTACAAGCTGAAGAATGATAAATCTCCCAGACTTTGTTTGGGTAACAAACTTCAAATACTGTTTATGGCGTTTTTTACAGATATTTATGTCACGTTCCTGTAGCACTTGTACATCATTCAATGTGGTTACATTACCTGTTAATGTTTGGGTTTTGGGGTTCAAGTTTGTAAGACACGTTGGTCTGTTGTGATGCATAATAAATACTTTAAAAATATGGTATACTTGTTAACAACGTGTACACGCACTGAAGGAAAAAAAAAAGAGTATAGTTGTAGGTACCATACTTAGTGTTAAAATAGGGACAGCAAAACAGTTTGGTTGTCGGTACTACTCTCGACAGTTCCTTCAACAATCTGTTTTGTAGACGTTACCATCTGGTTTGCAAAAGCAACAAGGCTGTTTGTTTCTTCTACAAAACAGATTGTTGAAGGAACTGTCCAGAGTAGTACCAACAATCAAACTGTTTTGGTGTGTCTATTTTAACAGAAGTATGGTACCTGCAACTAGACTCCTTTTTCAGTGCGTAATTGTCGGGCGGAAGGAAACAAAAGTGACCTTAGAGCCGCTGCAACAGATGTGCATTATTGTTTCCTGCAGGCGGTGCAGTACCGCATGATGACAAGCGGCGGAGTCGTGGTCTGCACAACCAAGAAGAGGTCGCTGATGCAGCACGCCTTCAGCATCTCGACGTGCGTCTTCTTCCTGGCGCCAATGACACTCATCACTGTGCTATACGTGCTGATTGGCGTCAAGCTGCGGCGGTCGGGAGGACTCGTCACCTGCACCAAGACGCCTTCTGTTAGCAGCGGCGAGCCGGCCAGGCCAGTCGCAGAGGGTGGCCGTCGACCCAACAACAGCCAGGCCTACGTCATCCGCATGCTGGGTGAGTTCCTTCATCTGTTGTCTATCTAGTCTTGCATCTAGGAGGTTCTGTGTCATATGCATGCTGGGTGAGTTCCTTCATCTGTTGTCTATCTAGTCTTGCATCTAGGAGGTTCTGTGTCATCCGCATGCTGGGTGAGTTCCTTCATCTGTTGTCTATCTAGTCTTGCATCTAGGAGGTCCTTTGTAATCCTAATGATGCGCGAATCTTTCTATATTCAAGGGCCACTCACCGACTTATACATTTATTGTTACCTGTGCAATTCATGTCCTTGCCGAGTCCCCTCTCACATAGCTGTTGTTCACCATGCCCTGATTCTAGAACGTTGTATACGGTTTGACTTCCATCGTTTGTAAGCCGTCACTCATATTGCCTTCAATCGATGAGGGTATTTTTTTCATTTGCATGCTGGGTTAGTCCTTCCTATTGTAGCCGTCCCGCAACTTGCTCTGCAATCAAGGGAACCCATATCATCCATACTTTTGGTGAGATGCTACTTCAATATCTGTCACTTACCTGATCATGAATCTGGTAAAACGTATGCGATATGTATACCATTACGGAAAACAGCATCTGTTACGTAAATAGATTACGCCTATGTAAAACACTGAATGTTTTGATACAAGTAGTGTGACATGAAAAGCCATGCATTTCTTTACATGTAGTTGTCTAACAGGTGGAAAACACTGTGAATGAAATTTCAAAGCTCTGAAATCAATAGCCAAACAAATTGTGTGCTGAAATTCAGCAGCAGTGCCTTTTGTTTTAGTCACTTTCTTTACGTCAACACATCACAGATGTTACGTCAAATATTTTATGCCGGTTGTTAACTGAAGCTGTTTAAATTGTACGCGCTGATATGTTTTATTATCCAACGTTCAACCAGCAGTGCCAATAGTTACGCCATAAAAAGTAAAATTTTTGTCCGACACCCTCCTTCAAACCCAGTTATCTCCTTTATTTTTCACGTGTCCTTGACATCTCGTTAAGCGAATTTCGGCGCCGTTTTTCTGGCGTTTCAGAGGTACAGACAAAGACCAAGATACATGCATCAGAAGACTCGTCGCATCTATGTGTATGCAGCTGAATCGACCAACACCTTCCAGGAAATGTTGAAAAAACTAACAATTTATTAATGTAAAGTATTGCTGCTTAACATATATTTTATTTCTTCGATAATATCAACAGACTTCTTAATTTTCTTTTTTGTTAATAACAAACTTATACTAATATTTGCCACGTGGCTTCATTCATGTAACGTATAACTCAACTGTTACTGGCATCAGAAAATAATTCAAAATCAGTTACGTTAAAATACATTGTTAAACAAGAATAAACATTGAGGCACGTGTCATTAACAAATAGTTAGTGTGTTAATATCAGTGGAGTAAAACATAAGCATTTAATACGAACAGCGCACACATTTCAGTCTCATTCTTGAACTGAAATGGATCCCTACAGAGCCGACATATTTCCCTGTGTTATATTCAGTCGTAATTATTTTAGAACTTACAGCGTCCTAAATAATCCTGCACAGGTTCAGTCGAATAAATGTCTTCGTGAACTCACAGGCCATTGTATAAAGTATATGAGTTGGAGAGCCTGATTCACAATAACCGCTGATAGTCATTAGCATTGTCGTGCAACACAATGTCAGACGTTCACCATACAAGTGGAGAAAATTGGAATTTCACACCTTCGGCAAAACATACATGGCAGAACATTCTGTTATGCACGAACAAATTACGTTTTCTTAGTATACAAATAATAGCGGTCACAATCATAGTACCAAGTGATCAGAAGGTTGTAGTAATAACCAGCAGGTACACTTTCGTCAGACTCGCAAAATATGCCCGAGTTTCAGGTGACAATCCTCCATCATAAAGATAATTCCCAGTTTGAAATAAAATATAAACTTTTTTTATTCTAATGACACATAAATTAATTTCATACTATTGTATTACCTTCAAAATTCAGACAGGAAGCATGTCAATTTTTAGTAAAAGTCTTATTATAGCTGTAGTCAACTTATGTTTGGCTTGGAAGAAAAAAATGTAAATTAATATTAGCTAAATAATTGACCATATTTATCTCATTCCTTGACTATGCTTGCTTGCCTTTGCTGGGAAGCTATACCGCTTTGATCAACTTGTGGTGTTGTAACTTATTTTTGCCTGGCTAAAATGGGAGTGACTTAAATATCCTTCGAAATCACAAATGCCAAGGATCAATTGAACTATATCACATAAGAGATTGTTAAAGCTGGATGTGTAAATTAAAGCTTTGTATTTTGGAATGAGTGACTAGCGTAGTGTTGAGGGTATTACGTGACATTTTAAAGTTACTAAACATTTTTTCCAGACTGGCAGTAAGAAACTGTAACAAAAGTGGCGGAGATGTGAAGAGTAAACTAGACTTGGTGGTTGGTTGATTATTGAAAATACTTTGGCAAATAATCGAGTGTACTGTACCTATAGAGCGTTTAAGTTTGTAAAAACTTAAATTTTATATTTGTATGAAATAGTTATGTCTACAAAACTAAGATTGTTTTACACAAGTATAAAACTACGATTTTTATCCACTCTAACGCCCTTAAGATCTTGCAATACTTTCGTTTTCTTATCATATTTATTCGAAGAAAGTTGCGAAATTAAGTTAAGTTACTTTTGGTAAAAAAAAAAAAAAAACATAATTTTCGCCCGTACTCAGACTCACTGTACTCAGAGAAGGACTTTAAAAATTACGATTAGTACAGGAAACATGTCAGTTCATAAGGAAAAGCATGAGTATTTTCTCTCTTATTTGAAGGTCCGCTGATGTTTTTTGGTAACTACGAGATGCTTTCCCCATGAATGGGTTTCCTTGAAATTGAAAGTAAAATAGATCTGCAAATATCCGGGAACCGAGTTGGGGAACTTTTTCGAGGTCGCGAAGAAAAACCATTGGAAGATGGGAAGGCGAGAGAAATTTCTGCTGATATAGTTTTCGAGAAATGTTGGTCACCGCCTGCAAATAGTTCTCTGTTTTTCCCTTCTGACGCGTACTATTCTGCAGAAGATATTACAATATTGGTAAAACTAACATTGGAGTTTCATTGCAAAAAAAAAAGTAAAAAAAAATTAGAATCTTCCTAGTATACTTATAAGATATGTTATAAATAATTTTTAAATCTTTTGAAATTGTGTAAATTTCGTGGTGTCATAGAAGTAGCGCTATCTTGCGCACGCGTTTTAAAAAGGCGGCTTAGGAGGAAGTGGACTTAAACAATGACCTCTTAACCTCCAAAACATACACACACACATATATATAGGCTATATATACACACACACACACACACTTTAAAAGTTTGTCGATATCTTTCAACTTTAATTTTTTGGTGTCTCAATAGTGACTGTATTTCAAAAACTGTATTAGTATCATGTAACATAAATTCGTATGTTTTAATTTTAAAAACATGCATCTATTTTTAGTTCGCTTATACATTTTTGCAAAATAAATATAATGTGTAAGATCACCTTTTTGAATAATTAAATCAACTTTTTGGATACCAATAGTTCGATATTTCACCAGCGGTAACCTTGTCTACACAGATATGTGTCACTGAATAGATATAATGTGCTGGTTAGTAAAGTTAATAAACGGATTCGAATGTTTTCATATGTATCATCATATTTTCCATACAAAACATTTGCCGGATACGCTGCATTTAAAGATATAACTGAGATTCGTAAAACTTCAATGACAGGAGATATTGGTAATAACGAATGTCCTGCTGGAACTCGACCGACGTGCAAGAAAATTTAACTTCTTTCAACTGAAACGTTCTTATTGGAGCATGCCATTGTTACTGACTTACAGAAAAACTCCACAACAAGACAAAAAAGGAAAGAAAATCCTTTAATAGATGTTGTAGAAACATTAAACGTATATACAGTTCCGGAAAGTAACATGGTCGTTTGCAGAAAGACGACAGAAAAACAAACGAAGAACCATAACAGAAAACAATAAAATAGTATATAGGATGTTGAATAATTATAGCTAGAAACGAAAGGGGAGTGTCGAGGACTATGAAATAAGCAAATAATGCCAACAAACGTTGTTCCTGAAACCAATGGTCATCCCAATATGACACATGACATGTTACGACAGGAACGCTATAATACCAGTGTCCCCGAGGATCAAAACGTCAAAGTGCTGCACGTGTAGACGAAGACATTAGAAATGTTCGAAATATGCGCCGTTCGTGTGAAGGCAGGCTTCAGCACGTCTTCGCTTCGATGCCCGTACACGTTCCAAAATTCCAGGTGTGTTCCGAATGCAGTGGCAACCATCCACACTGCGTTCCTGTAGTTCGTGGACAATACCAACAAGGCTGGTATACACCAAAGCTTTTAAATATTCCCACAAAAAAAAAATTCCAGTGGGTTCAAGTCGGGGTATTGGTATTGGCAAACAACGACCGATACACATGTTGTTGAACATACGTGCGACGTGTTTACAAACAGCCACGTGGAAATGTGCCGGAGCACCATCGTGCATGCCTGGTACAGACAGCGGTAACAGTGTTGCAACATTTCCATGTTTGCACGTGTCCATCCATCGTTACGAGAAAGCCGTCGTTTTCCGGACCTGTGTTCTTAGCGTTATTTGCTTGTTTCACCGTCCTCGACACTCCCCTTTCGTTTGTACCTATAATTACCAAACATCTTGTGTATGAAAAATGTGACGACCAAAATGCACGACGGCAAAGACGACATCACAACTGGCAGAGACACGACAGGATATGGACACAGGCGAACCAACAAAGAAAACGAAGACAAGTAGCAGGTTTCCTTCGACAACAGACGCGACGTTTCTGGACCAGATCTGATCTCGTCTTCAGGCACAAGTACAGACTGAGAAACCAGGCTGTATACTTGGAGTAGCATGTTCCCACAATATTCTCCTACCGTATTCTCAAACATGTCCGGTCGTTCTGTATCTATCAGTTGCACCTTTCTTTATATTATCTGCGTGTACGTACTATAAGTCACATGGTATGAGTCTGTGTATTTAAACACAGGCATATTATTATAACCTATTAATATTACAGAACCTGTGAGACAGTTCAATTCCTATTAAACACATCTGCCTTTATTAATGTACGTAAATCGTGGAACAGAACTGAAGCAATTATCCTTAATTATTCCATCTTAAGATAGCAGGATGCTTCGAGGAAGTTCAGGGATAGATTTATGTGCGAAATTCGATATGGCCTGGTGAGTAGCTGCAGGGAGGAGAGGCGAAGGAGAGAGAAAAACGCGTAATTTAAACGCGAATGGAATCTGTGGTTGTAAATACAGCTGGATGATAAATTGCAGTGTCTCTGCGAGACAAAGTTCTTCACAGATTCGTTGCAGCTGGCTTTCTTTGCCTTCACTCGCAGGCGTTGGAGTTGGGTTTACACGCCGTCATGAATCGTTCTTCTAAATAAGAAATAACTCCCTGCATCAGCCGCAACCTGTTGCCGTCGCTAAATATACGTAGTGTCAGTTAACCTATGTGTGGTCTGCATCAAGGTTATGCACATACAGTATGTGTTAGTTTTTCACCCACCGTTTTCATTCGTCATTTATTTTTAATTTTTTTTATTTACTAGGCCTACAAAATTTAACGTAGTAAATACGTTCCATAAACAAATAAAAATATCTTATGTCAAAATAATAATATAAAATTTCCAACAAAATACAAGCAATTAAATAATAGTCTAACGTTTAATTTTACGATGACATAAACAACTTATGATAAAGAGCAATTTCTTATTTCGTCAACTATTTTAAGCTGAAAACAGAAATGAACTGAATTTCAGCAATTAATATTGTATCTTACCACAATTTTAATTTCGATTTTTTCAGTTACATAATCGATATCTGTAAATTTGAGGTCAATTTGAACTAATACGCCAAAAGCGCTAAATTGAGTTTCACATGAGTGTTGTTCATTTTTTTGATTTGCGCTTGTGAGCTGTGTCTGTTAATCTTGCAGACATAGAGTTTAAACTGGGAATATAAAATGTGAAAATTAGTTACTTTTAATGGATCAATTTTAAATTAAAAAATTTACAAAAACACTATTTTTTCAATTTAATTAAACTTCCTCGCAACAACAGTACCATACTCGCGTCTCAGCAATGAATGTTTTGTTCAGTTAATTTTGATAATCAACTTTTAGATTTAGAAATATTCTGATAAATAATAACTATCGAAAGATTCCGTCAATATTCTTGACATTTATATGCAGCCCAAAGGCGTTTTACACTGTTGTTAGATTTACACACGCCATCATTACTGAGCCATAGAGTATACAGTAATATAGAAACAAAAGTACCAGAATTGTGGTGAACTTCAATTTGTGCTACACTGTTTCGTAACTTAAGTAAATTTTTACTTTTATTTGGGCATTTACTATTAACATGATATGTTGTCAGTTACAATGCAAGACAAAATTTACGGTGTGTGTATGTGTATGTGTATGTATGTGTGTGTGTGTGCACGTGCGTGCGTGCGTGCGTGCGTGGGCGTGTGCGTGTGCGCGTGCGAGCGTGTGCGTGTGTGTATATCATAGAGTGAGCACCTAAGATATATTTCTGGAAGAATATTGACAAAAAACATTACCAGTGTGTTATTTTTTACACATTACACATATAATTTTATTTAGAAAACCTATATATTCCAGAAAATATGAGCATACTGTTTTTTTTTTTTTTTTTTTAATTAATACACGGCAGTATTTATTAGTAAACAGTTTGAAAGCGTTTTCATTTAAACTGGCATTTTGGAAATTAATGGATTTAACATTGGTACTTTACTTGTTTATGTGACTGAACACTGATGAACATTGCCATTTGCCAGAGGTCTTCTAAGGGTGTTCCAGTTCATTCCGCCTTTCTCTAAGAAAGACGGTGAACAATCGTTAACGATATAAATTATTTTAAAATAAATATGTATAATCATATTGTTTACCTGACATGGAAATATTGTGGCAATATTTAAGTTTTCGTTAGGCATATTCTAATGTCTATTGTATGTATTAGCTTTAGTTGAAATACGGGAAAATGAAGCTCGGGGAGTATCAGTGCCGTCGTCGTCGGGTTTTTTTTTTTTTTCTAATTTTCGCTGTACGTTCCAAAAGATTGATAAAAACTGCCGGTCTGAAATAGCACAAATTTGAACTTCTTAAGCGTTACCAATGAGATTTTTATTAGTAACCTGCCGAAGGAAGAAAGTTTTTCCTTTATGAATGGTCACGGGTATAAGCAATAGTAGTCAAACAACGCCAACTGTATATAATGTAAGCAAATTTTTCCTCTGCCTTATCGAAGCATAAAACATTTTAGAAAATTCGTAGGCCAAATAAATTGCAGAAGTTCTATTATTCCGAAATGGCGGGTACTCATCCCCCTTAAGTAAAACTTGCAGTGTACATGCTAACCTGGTCCGCAGCAGCTCATAAACGACAGTTGTAGAACTTGTCTGACGTAGGAGGAGTGGGCGCGTCTTTAAAGATGGTACGAGCTAACAAGTTACCACACCTCGGCAACATCAAGTTGAGAAACTCCAGACGTTTTCTGGAAGTTCCGCTTAAGCCGATGTCAGCACGCACTGCGAGTAAGTTGTTATAGGCGGAGTTAACTGCTCAAGTAAGACGTCACAGACTGCAGTCTCTCCATCTGCAACGGTCCGTGTGTTTTCTTCTCGTATTCACCTCAGCATGTTCTACTGAGTGTTTATATTCTTTCAAGTCTAAATTATGTGGCAGAAAATCACTGGTCCGAAATACGCGTTCCTTCGCTACGAGGCCTTGCGAGGAAAAAAATGTTTCGATCCGTTTTTGTGTATTTCGGTTAGCTGGAAGCAATAAAATAGTTCAGCGAGATGGTTAGCTTTCAAAAGACTGCTTGATTAAAATATGTTTAAGAATGCGTGGTAGATACATAAACGCTGAAAAATCAATTGATTTGTACACTTTTTTCGAAGTCAAAATGGAATAAATACTCAATGACAATCATCGATAATGGTATTTGCCAACTTTGTGAGTAAATATTTATCCAGAATTACTAACTCGTTACGCGTGATCTCTTGCACCGCAGTTGAATGCACGAGGTTCCGGCGTTAGAGATTGTGCCTCAGAAGTTCCTAACGCTCGAAACTATTTTGTTTTAAACGTTGACTAATACTATTGTCTATGATTGCTATTGTTTAATTTTCGCAAATTGGCTTCAAGAAACCTACAGTTATAAATTAATGATTTTAGCGTTGAATTATTTACCACGCCCTCTTAAGTAAACTGAATTGGTTACATACAGCCGGAAACTTTGTTTTACCTAAATATTCGTATCGATTACTTCGCCCTTGTTTTAACCTGTGCACCAGGAATATGTTTCATGGCTAAAATATTAATTGCTTGGTTAAATTCAAATTATTAATACTGGTGTAAGCTTATTGTTGTTCTTATCTGTGAGACCGCGATATCCGAGCGGTGCCGACCCCCCGTGGCTCAGTTGGTTGAGCGGCCGACTTTGGTGCGAGGGGTTCTGGGTTCGATTCCCAGGTCTTGCTGGGTGTAAATTTGTGTTTGTCCATTTGGGTCTCAAAAATTGTCACTATACTTCCGCATCGCCACTGCACCAAACATAAAAAAAAGAAACAAAAAAAGCGGTCAGGTCACTCGGCTCCGACCAAGGCGATGCGGGTTCGATCCCCGGTGGGTTCAGCCCGGATTTTTTGCATGTGGGAAATGTGGCGGATATTGCCGTTGGCCGGCGAATCCCCGGCGAGTTCAGCACGTGGGAAATGTGGACTTTGTTGTTGGCCGGTAGGTTTTCTCGGAAATCTCCCGTTTCCCCCGCCTCTCTCATTCCGTCACTTCTCCACTGTAGGGCTTCATCTCATGTCATATGTCAGGATACGCAGATGTCTACGGGCGTCCAGTCAACAATCTGCACTCGAAGTACGGTACCCTACGCTCGGGTACCCTCCACATACGATATTTATTCATTTTTCTTACCTGTTAGAAGTTTAATAAATAGGAAGAAAATGCATACGTAGAGCAGTAGTTCATAATACAACTTGAAACGAGAACTTTTATAGACCCCCTTGAATGCTCGTATCCATGGCACTGTGCCCTTCGAAAGCAGGCTCTGACAAACAAGTCAGACCTAACAGAGAGATATTCGCTGCGTTTTTTGGCACTCGGAGACTTACAAACGGACTTTCAGCGGGTGGTGGATGGTTGTTTGAGTTGGCAGCAGTGCGAGATGTCTGCGCTCAGTAACGGACGTCTGCGATGTCTCCCCGGTGTGATCTCAAGGTCGTGTGTAACAAGATACCGTATTCTACCCACAGCTTTATAATGCATCTCCCTTAGTACGTCGTCTACCGGGTGTCAATCAGTCGTGTAGATTCCTGTAGACGTCACCAGTAATTTTTAAAGATATTTTATGGACTGATTTTTGCAACAGGTTGTCTGACAAAGATAAGTATTTGTAACCATTGCTATTGAATGTTTTCCGAGTTGCAGAAAACCCGCTGTTACATAAAAGAACTGATCAAGAGAAAATGGGTAACAAAAATCCTAAGTCACATACCAAGGAAACGAGAAATGGTGGTAGTCAACAAACATAAAAGTTTTTCCAAAATAGGAACAAAATCGGTAATGGAAAAAAAAAAAAAAAAAAAAAAAAAAAAAAAAAAAAAAAAAAAAAAAAAAAAAAAAAAAAAAAAAAAAAAAAAAAAAAAAAAAAAAAAAAAAAAACTAAAAAGAAAGTCAAAGTATAAACAGTCCAAACAAAGTGCAAGAATAAAAAAATTTTTAACATAAAATATTACCGAATTAATAATAAACCTACTCTAAAAAAGTACTAAAATGTAAATAATAATTACGTTATTTTTGTACTAATTTCCAATATCTCATTCACTATTCATTTCCTGTCGGGGGTCGGTCCCGGATAATCTCATGTGGTAATAGTGCAGGACGATGTCGCTGGTCGGCGGGTTTTCTCAAGGATATCCCTTATACCTCCGCCCTTTCATTCCGGCGCTGCTCCATACTCGCCTCATGTCACGTCTCACCAGCGCTAAAGACCTTAATGTTAAGTGCTGACCAAAATCTCTTACTCTCTTCTATTCTATTTTGAGGAGTTCCGTGTCGTATCTTCGATATCAAAGGTACAATGCCAATAAAATTAAAAATGGGAACCCCTTGAATACGATCCCTTTTCAAGAACACAAAAATATTTTTTCAAATGGGTTTATAAATAACGGAGTTCTGAGGCACCAAACATAAAAAAAAACAATTGATAACCTCCTTTTCTTTTTTTGTCGTCGGTTAAAAAGGCGGCAATAATGGACAAAGACTCTGGGACGACACAAATAAACACGGCGACATGTTGTAGACAAGACAACACAACGAATATAAACAGACAATGATAGTCGGCTCCCTTCAACGACGACAGATGCGACGTTCCGGGAACGGAGTTCTGTTCCCGTCTTTGAGTCATACGAACAATCTTAGTAACTCCAGCGGACTGACTGTGACATCTGCCAGTTTCGAGAGAATGGATGATACCAAGCACCACGAGGGCGCCCATAACTCTCTTAAGGCCTTGTCACCGAGTTTTGCAGTTATTTCGAAAAAAATTTTTTATTGCTACCTAATACTCATATCAAAAATTTGCTCCACAGTTTTGACACTTATATGTTATAAATAATTGCTAGCATAATTTTTTTGTAGAAAGGTACTGAACGATTTTTTAGACTTCATCACCTAAAGTACCACGTTTCTTTGTCGTGAAAATAAGCAAAAATTTAGCAAAATATTTTTTTGTTGAGGAATGTTACATTATTTTTAAAAACGCATCCACAGTATTGCGCATCGTGTGACTGCACATTGACTCAAATTTTCTCAAAGCTTTTGGTTTTAAAATATTTGATTTATTGTTACCAGTCTGAAAAAAACTCAGGGTGTGGCAAAAGTGTATAGACGTTAAGTTTTATTAGATTTTTCACTTGTGAAAACTTTTTAGTTCTCATAGTCTTCCCATAGCGGCATGTCAAGGTCAAAATTTGCTAGTTAGGCTACGTGAACATGCTAATAACAAAAACCAACTGACTTACTCGAATGACATAATTTACACTGAAATTAGATAGTACAGACCATATGCTAAAAGATTTAAAACCACACAACCAAGTCCCTTTGTATTTTTTTAAATTACAGTACATAAAGAAAATTACCGATATTTTTAGAAATTTTTTTAATACGAAGGAATTGTATTGTGTTATTTTTAATATTTTAGCACACGGACCATACTATCTCATTTCAGTGTAAAATATTTAATTTCTGTAATTCAGTTGTTTTTGTTATTAGCATGTTCCCATCACTTGCAAATTTTGAATTTGACCTGCCGCTATGGGAGGTAAAAAGTTGTATAAAGTAACGTCTGTACAACTAACACTGTGCCGTAGAAATACAAAACTATGCGTTTTTGCCCCGAAACACCCCTAAGGGGCCTCCCTAGATAGTATTGTTTGTGTGAGTGAGGCAGAAGCGGTAAGGTTGCCGTTGGCCGACGTGTTTGATAAAGCTTTGTAAGTTACAGTTTCTTTGTATTTATCTGAGAAGTTTTATATGCCTACATTTCTTCCAACTCATTGGTTTCTCTTAGAATTAAATGAAGTGGGTAGTTGAATCCAAGGTCAGGACATCACAATCACACTCCTAGAGGTGGACTGTCAACCTGGAAGCTTATGGGTGAACATTGTTCCCTAATATATGACATCAGATATGCCTCTGCGAATGTAATAGTAACGGAATGCAAGGAAGAAGGAAACTGTGAGGTGAGAGAGTTTTACGGTCACTAAACAATGAGGTATTTAGATACGAGAGTGAAGTGAGGACACAAAATCCATGTCCGAGCCGGGATTCGAACCCAGGATCTCTCGCACCGTAGACAGGAGCCTGACAGACGGCGCCACTGAGGCCGGCTGGTTAAACGGTAATTCACAGGGAAAATCCAATCCACCGGCCAGCCACATAAACATCAATGCCCGCTATGTTTACCACTTGGGAAAAAATTGGGCTTGACTCCACCGGTAATCGAACCCGGATCACTGTAGTGTAAAGTTACTTGTCAGTCCACTACACTCTGCCACTGCGCGACGCGACGCCTTTCTTTTAGAACAGCACATACGATAAGATACGAACACTCCTGTTTTGTTCGTGGCATTATATTAACAGCAACCCAGGTTTTATTTTTCTTTTCGAAATCGTTTACAGTTTTGGTTCGGCGATTACCTTTAAGTAAATCAGTGGAGAAATAGGACGATTTGGGTAGTTTTTCTCAATGAAAAACAGTTATTTTTCAGTTTTATAGTTTCACTGCTACCCCGTTTTGGTAGTTAAAAGATTCCAGAAATCCAAGACCGGTATTTTTTCTCATGAGGTTGAAAAGTTTGACTCGCACGCTAAGTAACTGTTTCCGTCCTAGCCAAATGCTGTAGGTGTGAATATTGTTTCTTTATATAATCGTCCCTGAATAGTTCTTACATTCCACAAATACATGAGAAACTAAATTTATGCTACAAGTTACTATTTCTTATTATCCAGAAGTACGTGTGTTTATGATGTAGGTCTGCTGTTTCTCTGGAGGATATTGCAGTTATTGTTGGTTTATCTGGTTTCAAGATACCATCTGCCACACTAGTTCCGGTGAAATCAGTACCGATTTTTTTTTTAGGTCAAGCATTGATACCAGATAGGTACTTGACCTGGTATCTTTATTAGTTTTTTTATTACATTTTCGTCGCAAAGGTAGTTATAAAAATGACTCATTGTAGAACACCGTGGCTTATGTAACATTCCTTCAAATATTGGTCACATATTTTAAAATCAGAGTTTACCAACGCGTACATTTTAAGCCTTTAGCTTTCTCTTGGTTTTACGCTTTATCAAAGTAAGTGATAATTATTTACTTTTTATGGTTTAGTTGTATAAGCTTAAATTTGGTTTCTTACCATCTTTATTTTGTTTCATTTACCAGTATGTTAATATAAGCACATGCAGTTAAGTAGGGTCGTCCTGATTTCTGTTGGTTTACGTGACGTTTCTCCTAAGATGTTAGAAATTGATTCAATTTCGATACTTTTTAAACTTCGCCATCTTGGATGATTTGATTTTTGCACTTTCTTGTTTAATTTTAACTTTTGTGTTGTTCTCGATACGGTGAATAATATGGTTTGGTTTACAATTTGTGTATCGCATTTATGAAATATTGTCATTAATTCGCCAGGAAGGATGACCAAATATGGCATTTATTTACAATTTTCTTCGCCGATCGCTTAAACTAAAAATAACAATAATATTTTTAATAGTCTATTAAGTTTGTACCGTCATTAAAGCAGCAGTATTTTACGCTCTATCGTAGGCTAATGTGAAAAATATACGAAATTAAAGTTTAAGCGTAAATTAAATTGAATTTTTTTGTGTGGTTGGTGACATAAAGCCAAGTTTAAAGTAATCCCGTTTAAGAGTAGGAGAACCAAAGCAGTGAATTTTCAACATTTCCGTCAAGTTATTTTCCTCACTTACAATCGAAAATCAAGGCTCGACAATCCGTAGATGAGACTTAAGTACACCTTCTTACATTACGGCTTTGTCACGGACTTCCTTGTTTGTGTAGAACTGACGGCAGGTAAGAAACTATTGTTTTTATCCTTTCTTCCGTCAGTGCTCCACAAATAAGAAAGTCCGTGTCTGTGCCGTATCAACTATTTTTACATTCAATCTGCTAATATGTCCAAGTGATCGTATCCTAAAACAGCGCATCCTCCAATGACGCAACGGAACAGCTTTACTACTTCCGCCAGAGCTGCGAAACATCTGGATGTAATTTACAGAAAATAGCGTGCTACACGTGGCGTAACGTAAGCGGAAGCTTTAAGTTAAACAAACAAACTGCTATTATGTGAGCTTACAATGTTAAGCATAACTTACGAATGTAAATTGACGCAATAAGTGCACGAAGCACAGGATAAAAATATATTTCGGAAAGGACTGAGATGGCTCAGAAGTTACACACTTGCCGTTTATGACTGTTAATTTACAATAATTTTACTTCAAACATGTTTAGCATTTAATTTAATTTTACATTGAGATGTATATCAGGCCTATGAGGAAAATACGACTGAAGGTGGAATTTTTCTTTTAACCAATGAACTGAATTTTTTAATTTATGGGCTCATACCTATTGAAACAAAATCCAAAATTTAACGTGTATATTTCTCAACAGCACTAAATAACTGATCATACCATGATGCAAATTGAAATGAAATTTATGTGATAGTACGTAAAGGTTATCACCTCGTTGAAGGCGAGCAAAAAATTGGCTTCATTTGAAACTGTTACTTGTCACAACCGTAACTTCAAGGAACATTTCAGCTGGTACTTAAGGTCGGTTAAAATAATTTTAATTTGTACAAATTCAGATTTTAGTGTGATTTGGTAATTATTATTTATATATATATTGTTTTACGAATTTTCTGTATTACTTAACACGTTGTATTCCTTATTATATCAAGAAATTCAAAAAGTATTTAAAAATTCCCAAAATTTCTGAATTTTTTTACCGCTTTAACAACATTAAAGACCCTTGAAAAACAAAACTTTATGAACTCGTGTATTACAGATAAAGATCTTCCTCTGTCCGTATTTTCGCATTAAAATTACAAAATTTTATAAAATATTTAACGGGTTAGATAGAAAACTACGTACTACGCCACAAACATGACTCACAAAGCATTTTCATGGAGGAAAGTGTGGGTACGGATTAATGGTATATGGATAATAAATCAATGTTCTGGCGATATCAAAGATATTAGACATTTTGTTTTTCACCACGTCACTGGCACGACTGTGAGGGGAAATTATATCCACCGCCCAGTTCTGATAGTCACCGATTTCGTTTAGTATAATCCACAGTGCAGTGATAATACAATGAGAAAATACTGATACGAATTATGTCTTGCCCAATATTACCAAGTGTTTATGCTTAAGGAAAATATTACTGATTCTCATCGTCATCTAAAAAAAAAAAAAATTTATTTCCATTAAATTATAAGCACTCCTCAACACTGTTTTCTACGGAGTAAATGTAACTTTTTGAAAAATTCACCACGGAAAATGTTTGCAGCCTTCGAAGCAAATGTAAAGCAGAAGACATTGTTGGAATATTTTGGACAACCCGAACTGTAGCCCGTATTTCTTTTACCAGGGAAAATGTAGGTCAAAAGAGAGCTTTATCTTTTCTCCCACATCTGGTTCTTGTTAAATTTGTCAGATATTTTATCGTCTGTAGAGGTGAATTAATAATTCAGTGGAGGTCGGATCCTTCTTGGTCAGGTTAGTTTGCTAGAGGCCGTTTATCGAGTCCAGTTGAGAGAGTGAGTCAGTAGAATGGATCGTTGTTGAGTGTATGTTGCAAGATCGCGGCTGGGGAACTAGAGGGCATTATGCTCGCTTGCTCATCTCAGGTTTCTTTGCCTCTACATACTATGCGCTCAATGCCGAGCTGTCTTCCCGTTGGTGACTCGCGTGAATGTGAATTTAAGAAGTGTTAATTTTATTTCCGGATAAAAATTACTAACACATTACACGTGCTTAAACACAACTCTCTAATTTCTGTGCAGAAAATTAAACATCAATAACTGTCTCCGAAAACGCCTATTGCACTTTTTTTTTAATTTTATCGTAACATACATCAGAAACAAGAGCAGAAAACGGATACTGGTTGACAGAAATGTGTAATCTTGAAATGCAATCGTAAACAGACACAGTTTAGGAACGTGTGGAGGGATTCTCGAATAAACCTGTTAACTTGACGCTGTGCTCAGCGCGCGGCTTAGAAGATGGGACTGTTAAGGCGGTTCTCATGGTCATTAAAGCAATCACAAATGCAATATATTTTTAATAGTTTCTGTAACAAATACATGCCTCACTAATCCTACTTGCACAACTACTGAGCACCTCAAGACATTATATAAAAAACCGCGCCTTAATATTTAAACCAGTCGTCCAAGGACCGTGAGAGTTAAGGATCAGCTCTTATCACATAACTCGACACCTCTCCATGCCAGATTAAAAAAAATAGATAAAAAGGAAAATTTTGGACCTTTTTAAGGATGAAAAGGGATGAGAAAGATGATAATGTGTCGTCCAATATGGCCTACGGTGTGATGTCATTCAAGATGGCCGCTGGTCAGGACGTAAACGTAACGCTCAAAACGTTGGCCTTGCAAGGATAATTTTATCACGATCCAAATGTTGCGTCTGTTATTTTCCAAGGACGCGCGCGTTACTTTCCTCCGTTTTATCTTTGATATACGACGTATCTGTGTATTTTTTTAGAAATTCATCAGACTCGGTTAGTAGATTTTTGTGTGTTTGGTATTTGCCGTGTTAAATATATCAGACGAACTATTTTTTAACAAATTTTGATCTGAAAAACCTCGTATTTTCAGAATTTCATAAAATTAGGTACAAATTTGTACTTCTTGTGGTAAAACTACGTAAATATATACTGTTTATGTATTGTTCATATTTTTACGACAGCGATCATTTTGACATTTATACGCCGCATGAGATACTAAAGGAATAATTAATCCGAATTTCATCAAACTCGATTCAAATGTAGTACATAGTACACAACCTCTTATATGTATTTGGTACATGTAATTTTAAGTTTTAAAAATTTAGGGTTATTGAACTTGTTTGATCAGATGAATAACCTAAGGAACAATTTTGAAAAATGTTATCCAGCTGAGTGTACACTTATAATTAAGGTTATGTGACTTTAACGCTGCATGTTCAGTGATGCGTTTACCTATAGCTTTGAATCATTAAATTAAAATGTATAATATTTAGCGTGTTGGCTTATGAAATTATTTCATGTGTAATATGAAATGCTAAGAAATGATGTGTTTCTTTAAAAAGTAATAATTTACACATAATCGTTAATCCGACAACAATATAAGGCCTCCTTTATAAATCACTTATGTATTACTATTTATAGATAAAGGCAACTGCAGTTATCTCAAGTAAAACATATGGAACAATTTACATTTAAATATAGTAGTAAATAGTGGCAAAGTCAAAAACTGGAGTCAATCTATAATTTCAAGACATGTACTTCAGACATATTTTACAGCAAAAACAGTTTGCGATATTTCCTCATGGCTATGCCTGCGATGACGTAGTTACGAAGCAACTTTTCCATAACGGTGATCCAGGATTGATTTCCGGTGTGATCACTTCCGTTTCTCGCATATAGGAACGTGGCGGATGTTGCCAGTTGTGTGGAAGGCCTTCTCGGTGTTCTTCAGTTTACTTTGCCCAAGCATTTCATCGCCGTCGATCACCTCGTTATTCAGGTCCATACTTGTTCTACTGCTTTGCGATGGTTTTTACAAAAGTTGCCAACATATTGAAAATAATTTTTAACAAAACTACGACCAGATATTTTACGTCTGTCATACTTTGCCTTACGAATAATTACCGCGACAGCAATACGAACAGAGCAGCATAGCCTTAAGCGCACCCTTATGTTTTTTTTTCTTTGAAGATAATTATTCTGTTGTGGTTGTCTAAATAATTCTACCTAAGAGTTGAGATGCACTGACAGTTCCCTAAGAGCTCGGGTAACCAAGAGACAATAATCTGAGCTCCATACTCTGGTCGCGACAGCTCTCTCTTTCTTTATTTATTTCTCTCTCTCTCAAGACTTCTCATGATCTCGCTCGCCACTTAGAGAACTTTCGCCCTTCCCTCCTCCTCCTCCAACACGCTCGCTTCTTTCATGACCATAGCAGATCTTCTCCCAGGCATAAACTCTCTGCTCCAGGGGCGGGGACATCCCAGCTTCAAGTCACCACCTCGGCCTGGAAGACGTCCAGAACTACCCGCCTCGGTTTACTGCTCGTCCCACCCCCTCCCTACACCCCCATACACCACCCACCACACCGAGCAGAAACTTCAGTAAACAACTTCTTTAAACATAAGGGATTTTTACATGTAGATTCCTCCAGTTTTACGTCCTGCCCCGGGCGCCTCGCTTCGCCGCATGGATATATAATACGTACCACGTGAATACACTCACCACGCCACTTGCCTGCGTGTTATATCACTCTCAAGTCGTCAGCAGTATGAACATCGTGTCGAGTCCTATGGCTCAAGTTCTGTACTATCTGGCCTGAAAACATGTCCTACATATTACTGTCTTTGCCTGTGTAGATGATTCTTCTACTGATCGAACATTCTATATATCCTGTATTAATAAAGAGGGTTCGTCACTTACAAAACTCGAAGCTGAATTGGTATTACATCTATGATTCCGAAATTGTCTTTTTTTAATGTTCTAAACCTAACGAAAAAAATTAAATTGATATTTTTTACTTATTTCCTTAACTACGTAAGTAATAATTAATAATTCAAATTAATGTTTTTAGGTGCAGAGTTATGTGCCTCAGCTTTCCCTTTCCGAAGATTTATTAACCTCGCAACCATTAAAAACCATTCATTACTAAAATTATGTACATTAAAATTATTTAAATCGCTTTAAGACCATCCTGTTAGTTCGCACGAAATATTTTACTAGGTTTTCACATATCGTTTACTGACAAGACGTACATTCATGAAATAAATTTGTGTTAATTTCGATATTCTGAATAATACCTTAGCAATGAATTTCACTGCATATGCACAGTGTAGGCACGATTAATTCGTAGTTCAATATGTTACTAGAACTATGATTTCTTAAAATAATAACACATATTATTATAATATTCTAGCATTTTAAATGTTCACAGAAAATTTTAGATGCGATGTGCCATTTAATAATCATCTTTTAATATTTTCCTTGGTCAGTAAATTTTATGGAGTAAAAAGTAATCACACTTGCTCTACGGAGTACTTTTCCATACTTTTACGCTCAATGATGACTTCAAACGTCAAAATTCCATCAACAAAGTATTTGGATGTTTGCAATATAAATTGCTAATAAGATACCGGAAATGTGTAACTAAAGTTTACGCCATAATTCAACGGAAGTCAATAAAAATATTTTAAAAGTTGCTTGCTAGTAACGCCTTTCGTCACGTATACTTGAAAATAAGAAACTCCGAAGGTACCGTTATTGTACGAGTGCCCAAAACTTGCATTGTTTCTTTCTCGTTTAAGCTTGCATATAAAACTACCTTAAAACTACCTAGGAAAAATGTATGTGAAGAGCTAGCGTGATACAGTCAGAGAAGAAATGTTTTAAAGTTAGTGAGACTCACAAAAGTAGAAACAAGTAACCCCTCCTAGCAAGGAATAGCTCTGCGATATTGTCAAGGTCAATGACATTTTAACTCATGAGAATATTTGAAGTGATACTTGCCGTTGTCCGCGATTTCGTTTACGTGGTTTTCAATTTAATGCCTCTGAGTTGCACAGAACTTCTGTTCTAGTACTCCAAATTATAATTTTATAATTAATTTGTAAATATGTATCTCTATTGTCAGTATCTTTTCGAAAACTAAATTAAAAAAATTAACACTTAATAAATATTCTTGATTAAAAAAGTTACGCCACTTTAAATTTTATATAAATATTGACAGTAAAAGTAATAAAAATTTAATGAATTATAGTTTAAAAAATGTAATTTCTGAAACTAAATTTAATTTGAAAGAACAAAATGTTGTAAAATAATGTTATAGATTGTTCACGATAAAGTGAGCACTGCTTAATTTTTTTCTCAGTTTTACACGTATTGTAAAAAAAAATTTTTTTTTTCTTATTTTTGGTTACCTCATTTTACACTTCTCAATGAATATATCTGCAGTAGAAACTTTCGCGGGTCAACGCTCAACTCATCATAGTTTCATTTCAATTGGATGTATGGTTTAGGAACTCATACTTTACGAACCGACAGACACTCATGGCTTATATATATATAAATATATATAATATATATAATATATGTGTGTGTGTTAGTGTGTGTGTGTGTGTGTAGAATAAGTATATATTTAGAGAGAGAGAGAGAGAGGAATAGTTGCTAGTTGACAGGGCCACGCATGTACCTACCTCATCCCTCTTCATCCGTCTTAACTTCGTCAGACCGGCTGCTTGTATGTTCACTAACATGCCAGCTTCGACAGGAAGGAGGCTTGCTTGATTCTGTTACTATTACGTGGCAGCATGTGCAAATCCTCGTCAGAATGTCAGCGTAATGATGTCCACAGCATAGCAATACAAATGTGATGTTGAGATGTTTGAAGTTAGGTTGCAACGCGACTTTACCACAACACACAATTTCTTATGATTGTTTGACAAAACATGTACAACGATGATCATGCACGCCACAAAGACAAGACAGTTGAACGTATAGACAAGTACTGATATTATTGGTGCAAAAGATTTAACAGAAAAGTTTTTTTTTAATAAAGAATTTCCTAATTAAAATTCTAGTCTAACTGCAACGATGCACCAATATAACAGACGAACATAAACGAAAACTAACTCTGAAAGAGAAATTAATACGGAAATCAACCAGGCTGCCAGTGGATAACTCACTATAAGACAACAGACAACGCTGGTTTCAACCAACGAATGTCGCTACGTTTCGGGAATTGACATACTATATTCCCGTCTTCAGGCTTGAAACTTAACTAGTCAGATTCACCAGGATACACCATTGTAAATGTTAGACATGAACAAAAATTGTTCGGAAAAAATGTGTAATATCTCACACAGTATTTAATGGCCCATATATTTAAGGAATAGCATGCTGCAAGTAGTCTACGTCATAGTGTACCTGAATCGCATCTATTTGGAGATAAATAAAATTTTCTCAAACAAAACAGTTTGATCAGTAAAGTATTTACTTGATACCGCACTTTCTTTCTTTCGTTTTTTGTCGCTTTACACATTATATTTAACGTTAATGAAATATCGTTGTAAACATATTGTATAAACGGATGTTTCGCTACAAATAAATATAGTAATAAATTACCATGTACTTACAATACATATTATGTTTAGTAACTCAATCTTTCTTGCAGCAACGTGTAGGTTGCCATAAAACTGTTATGAAATATCTATGTCTTAAAAGCTTTTATGGTCTGATCAAACACTGCGAGGCTAAGAAAAGCTTGTATGATGGACCGGCTCCATATACTCTCTCTCACACACCGTGTTATCGAACACACATCCTCCTACACGAGAGAATGAAATATGGCGAATAACCTCGGTCACTTCTTAAATTTGGCGATACTGCGGCGACCTCGTAGACAGCACAAGAAGATAATTACCAGGGCGTCTGGTTTCTCTTCAAGGTCAGAGCGTGGCGCCGCTAGTAAAATATCGCTCCATCTCCCTCTCACTCTCTCTACACAAGCACGTTCTAAATATACCACAAATAAAGCAAACTTTGCCACTCCAAAGTTAACATATGCTTACATTGTGCTAGTTAGCTGAATTCTTGGAGGCCGTCCAATAATGCCATGAAGTAGCCATGGACACTAACTCTACAACTCGAGTAGGCCTACTGTGAATAAAAATATCCCAGACATACTCACAATGTTCTTAATAACATTGGAAGGTACTAACTTGTAACGAACTGATTAATTTGGAGTGCGTTGGCAAGAAGTTAAATATACAATTATATTTCGTGCAAGGAGGGTCCCCCCAGTGGGCTAAGAATTAAACTGCAGATTTACGACTGGACTTCCGTAGGCATCTGCTTGCCACGGAGAACAACATGAAGTGATTCCCTACAATGGAAACGAGCCGAAACGAGAGACCCCCGAGAAAACCTTCCAACCAGCGACATCATCAGGCATGAGAATCCATTGTCCGATTCCCGCTGGGGATCCGACCCAGATCACTTTGGTGGGAGGCACTACCCACTGAGACAAACATGGATCCTAGAAAACCAATTGAAAGAATGGTAAAAAATATTTCCGTCTGAGAATAGCGTCAATATTGCTGTAATACGGTTCACATTTGCATGGCATATGACGCGCGAGAAGCAACGTTTCTGCAACACTATACTTATATCACACTTGCCAAAATACTACGTCGTGGCTAATCATTTTCGAAACAAACTTCCAGATCGGATGAGATTAGCTCTTGCAGTACACCCGTTTTAACGAGTTGTTATTTGTTACATGCAGGTCACAGTACAAGAGCAGGTTTTGAATGGTTTTTATACCAAGCTTGCAGATAAACGGAGTTCCAGTATAGAACAAATACTGCAAAAAATTTACTGTATCTTGATCGACTTGAAAGGTAACTATATTAAATTAGAAGTGTTCGTAAACTTTATTCTTAAAGTGTACTTGATATTATGTAAATATATATATATATATTTTTTTTCAAAATAAATGCACTCTTTAATATGTATTTTGTATGAAATTTAAAATTTTAAATTAATTTATTACAAATGTGTATTAAACATATATACACAGGATGTCCCATAAGTCTGGGCTCATAAGGAAAATAGAAATTGGTGAAATATGGAATGTTTTAAGGGCTATTGATCCCTACCACCTTGGATTTATCTGTTTCTTCACGATAACTTCTGTTCCAGTCAATGTATCAAAAAGTTTTGTCACGACAAGGCATAGATACAAACTTAATCGATTTTCTGTAATTGCTGGAACCATAATATATTCATTATTTTGCAACGAGAAAAAGCTGAAAAGGAAAAATTGCTTTATTTAAAGGAGCGACTACAGAGGCCGCAACATTAGCAGAAACAATGCCATATGGATTCCAAAAAGTGAACGAAAGAATAAACTATGCCATGTCAGCGTGAAAAAAGTAAAACAATGTGTATATTCCCTGCTTTATAAGAAAAACCGTAAAACCGGTCTGACAGGGATCAATCCCCCTTAATAGTGCTGTAGTGTGTTGGCGTAAGACAACAGCAGCGTGTTCTCTTCCATGTGTCATTAAAACAGGAAATGCTCAAATTGATGGTCGCAATGTACTTTGCACATGCGTATGTTATTGTTCAAATTGCTTTACACACGATGTAACATGGTCGGCGGGATGGAGCGACATGTAATAGTAATGTTGTTATTCACAATAATATTTCATTACACGACAACACATTAAAGCATTCCATATTTCACCAACTTTTATTTTCCCTATGAGACCGGACTTATGGAACAGAGAGAGAGAGAGAGATCAGAATTATTTCAGCAATTTCACGCAATATAAGTTTCCTTTAAAAGGGTTGTCATGAAAGTTGATTAATTGAAACGTTATTAATTTTAACCTATTCACTTTTCGAGCACTGATTATTAGCTAGATAGACACTGGCCTTTAATATTTGCCTAGTTTTAAGTATATGTTCATTTTAATTATCCCGCTACGTACTTTCATGAACGTCGCCTCGAAACTAACAGAACAGTACATTAGTTGAACATATCGTAAAACTTAACGTCACACGTGACAAAAAATATTATCGTGTTGTCAATATGTCACTTGTGTGGGCTAGTTGTTTGGAATAACTTCCCACAACTTCTTCTCTAACGTTGCAGTCAACACCTACTTTAATTAATAATGGTTTTGCAATAACGTGTAGTAACAGCTGCAGGACAACAACCCTATTAAAAAACCTAGTAGTGTGCTTTATCACCTCGTATTGTTAGGCCTACATATAGATAAACGTTGAATAATACATGCTATACATGTCAGTACTCGCAGCCAGGAAACCTTTCACTGAACCTACACTTATGTACAGTAGGAACCATGTATAGCTTGAGTGCGACGTGCTCTTTTTTTATATGCATGTGGGAATCAAAATACTCTAAGAAGCGACTGAATATTCCTCTGATTATGCTCGAAAATATAGTGAGCATATTAATGACAATAATATAAGTAACGTCTGGCATTACTTAAATTCATGAAATTTTATCATTTCCAAGGTGGTAACGATTACCATTAAATTTTAATTACCTTTTTACTGTCGAGCTTCTAGTAAATTCCTATCGTTATATAACTAATTATATGACCTATAATAATGGCATTAACTCTTATTAAGCATTCATATTCCGAAATATACGTCTGAAAATAAAATATATAAGTTCCATTAGATACAATATTCTCAAAAATATTTTATCTATCCCAAAAAAAAACTCTTTAAATTACCAAAAAAATTTTTGGTAAATCTAATAAATTAATAACATATCATCGATTAATGATGCATTAATTGTAATCTATTACCTTCAATTTCTACGGAAGTAACTCGCAGTACTTTTTCAATAATGAAGAAAACAACCCAAAAAAAGTCCCATTTTCATTTCAAATGAAATATTAAATTGTTTCAACTGAAATAAATTTATTTTGTTTACTTAATGAAGGTTTCACGTGCCCTCGAACAGATTCACGGCGTTGGTAGCGGCGGCACATTGTGGTAAGGGAAGGATTCAGCCAGGAGCTTTAGTAAGAAACCATCGCAGCATTCCTCTGGGAAATGGAAATCATCATGGCTGGAGGCAGGGATCGAACGTAGGTTTTCCAGAATGCAAGACGAGTATTTTATTACTGCAATTGCTTCCTCGGTATTTTAGCTCTTCTCCACCTCGCTCGGTTGAGTTGAACCGGTGTGTTTAAACGTTTCAGTTACGTAACCGATTTCATTTTATGACAATTCTCTGATAGCTATTATAACCGGCTTGCGCAGCGCAGATAACAACTGGACGACGTGGTAGCGCTTGTATAAGATGTTGGAATATCGCCATGGTTATCTGGAGCTATGCAAGGTCCAGTGGCTGGGGACCGGTTGTTCCTCGTGGGTTGGTGCTCTTCATCAAATATATTCCGGTTAGGTCTGAAATTATTTGTATTAACTCCTGTTACCACTAGTCAGAGATTATTTTCTGGCTGGATAACAGGCCGTAAAAGAATATAATAAAGACACAACAAAATAGTGAACGAACGTGAGGCGATTTACAAGATGGCAGTGACAGCAGTGGCACAATTCTATTATTCGTTTAACCAAATAAAAAATAATTCATATGTTAGGTCATGTTAATTTCAGATATTTTAGTATGAAACAATAATTAGTACGAGTGTGAGGACTGGGTTAACGAGATAGAAAACAAATTGTGTAAGCAATTCTGTTCATTGAAAAACTTGTCTAACCAATAAAATTCGTATAAATTATGAAATTAATTATTTCACGTGTGTACTGTGTCTATCCACAGTTACTTCCCATTTTGTTTGCCAAAGTTTTATATTTTGTTAATTAAAGGATTGTGATTTGAGCCACAATCGGAACGAAAGTAACAGCATGTGACAACTAAACTATTACGCCTATGCATCTTATAGTGCAAGTTCTCTCTAGTTTTGCTTATATATACACATGTTGCATTCAAAACTTTAATTTTTACAATATCATCAAATATTTTCACAGCTCTTGATGTAATTAAATCAGTGAAATTGTTTAACATTATATGACAGAACACATAAAACACAATACCCACATTAAATTCACATGCGTTACAAAGTTTCTAGTAATTAACATGTAATTTCATTATTATTTTATATCGCATTTTCCAAGGTTATGATATTGTCCGCACAGTAAAAATTACGAATGCCAACGTCTTCCAAGTTTTCGAGATAAAAATACTACTATTCGAGTTAATAATATTGCCAACATACACATAAAACACAACCAAACCACGTAACTCCCTGGTAACTAACTGTATAAACAACTTGGCCGGGCGCTTAGCAAGAGAATAAGCTAACAGGATGTTAGCTGCGACCCTGGTAATTAGAAGGTTGATGTAACTGGCCCTTAAAGTTCTTGTTGGTGGATCAAAATAACGTACATTACAACAAGAATGTTTTTTTTTTTTAAATCTTGGCCGTGTCGCTCCAACCTCTCCGGGTCTGTTCGAGGCTTATTGTGCTCCCTTTTTTTAAGCTGTATTCCGTCCTAGGAAGACGTCGACGTGTGTGCCCATGCTTCATTACCAAGGATGGATAGAAAAATAAGTTTCAGTTAAGAGCGTCGTTCAGAAGCGAGTGAACCGTAACAATGCCATGTAAAACCTATATTCTAGCGACCCCGCCACCTGCTCATGTTTCTCCAACAATGGCCGCATGTAGTCTTCCTCGGGGTCTTCTCACCAGTCACGCTTATGTCCATCAGTTCGATGAAGCAAGGAACGAGGCTCGTCTAAGAAGGCAACATCTTGCCAGTATGAAGGAATAAAGACTTTGTCTCTGCATATGAATGGCTGTCATCGTAGACGCAATGACCACACTTCTTGACAAGTCAACATGAAATATGGCTCACAGAGGCGTGGCTCAGACTTAAGTTAAGTAACACACCTCTGGGCATACACTCCAATTTTAGTTCGCACACGAACCACCCGCCTCGCTGTTTGAAATACGTTGTTACATACACCTCTGGCGTCCTCGTATAATGAGCTTCGTACATTACTCTTCGCTCGAGTAGTGACGGCCGCCCGGATTGATATATCGCATTCTATATGCTGAAGAAAATAACAGAACCTGCCGAGCAAGATTTTCACTCATTATGGACTTTCACAATAAGTTCTTTACAGCGTCAAATAAAAACTTCTAGCTACAGTGAATAAGACTTAGAAAGTTTTGGGGTGAGCATATGTTTTTGCTTAAATCGATATTAAATTAAAGTTGTATTCAAATAAATTACTTACCTCAAGACTTTAGTTGCGTAGAAACATTCTCATGATCTCTCAACATATATGAATGGAAAATACTTTATATACCAGTTGTTGATTTTATTAAAACATTCGTCCTATTCAACTTACATGTAAAACTTTCTTCTGTTTTATTACTAAACAAAGCGTCTCTTTTCAGGCTTTAAAATAAAATAAATTTATGTACCCAAAGAAATATTTTTTATTTAACTTTGCATCACACTAATGAGATAGTTCAATCAAGGATCAGTGCAACCTAATTACTTAATTTTGAAAGTATTTTTGTGCGCTTGGCACACTGTTCTTGTTGTCTTAAATAAAAACAGCAAATATGAAATTGATTTATTGTATCAACATTATCATCATAATAAAAAATTTAATTAATCTTTCAATAAGTCATTGACGTCGTATAACTGCATATGTTCCAATAAAATAAAAGATATCTCTGAAGCAATTACCAAGTAAGCTGTGAAGTACAAACAAGATAATAAACTAGATGATAAACTAGATGAGTGGGAGACGTAATAACACGAAATACTCTTCTTACTGTTAGTTTTATATTATTAAGACACTCTAAATAGTGTTCAACAGAAACACGCCTGTTCTTATTAATGCTGTCTAACTATGTTGGTTAACAAATAATTGCCCTAGATGTCAAAAGAGTACATTTAAAATTAAGCAAGACATTTAAATATCAAGCTTTCAAACAACCATGTATACTAATTTCTTGCACGAGTTCAAAACACTGCAGTACACAAGTTTTAAATACGGAAAATAGTAAAGTAACCTGGAAGATTTTGGTGCCAAATGTTTACGTTCAAGCAGTATTCCCCATAATTAGCAACCCCTAACCCTTTTTTAACATCTTGTTTCTTTCTGGATTAGTCTTTATGGAGAAATACTCAGCTGTGGAGTATCGGGTAACCATCACTAGAGATACTGGAAAATTATGGAAGAGTTGATTCGTCAAGCCCTGTCAAGCGTGTTCTGTATAACTGTGAAGGATTTGTATCGATATTGACTATTGTTTGTTTGAAGCAATTGTTTCTCTCTTCAACATACTCAGTTAGATTTGTACTGTTTTAACACAGAAAGTGGGTGATTTGTCACACTAAATAATAGGAGGGTAAACATACTATAGTTTATTGGCGACTACGTTGACTTTCAATAATTTTTCTATGTTCCAGTGTTTCTAACAATCACGTATCTTCAAAGTTGCAGGTCTCATTTCACACTAATGACCAACGTTCCAATTTCACTTTCTAATGTCTACTACCTTGGAGGAGGCGACGGACAATCGATTCATAATCACTTGTCCTCGGGCAGCTTGTCGACGAGACTTAAGAGTTAGTGGGCGGTAGCTTTCTCTTGACGTTTCGGTCACGGAAACGGGGAAGGCGATGATAAGTCGAACATAACACGTCCCTTCAAACACCTCATCGCCTCTAGGCGCGAAGGACTAAACTAATTGCAGTGTTTATGTAGAAACCGTTTTTCAATGTGACTTCAAGCGATGACCCAGTTGTGTTAGTTGTGAAAAGTTTGAGGTAATGTCTAATGGAGGTTTCTATTTCTTCGTTTAACTATTTTCTCAGCTACAGCAACGTAAAAAAGCCATTTTTAGCACTTTTGAAGAGTTTGGAAATCATATATTTTATAAGCGGATGGCGTTTTTTAAATCATAGGGACAAATTTCTAAGTGTGTATTTTTTTCGTATATAAACGCATTGCAAACATTTTTAATTGTTACACAAGAAAAAAATTCTTTCCGTGCCACGTTTTATCACAGCTCACACGTCCGGCAGTGATATATGCCTGCAGGGGTGTCATTTAGGGGGCTGGCAGGGGGCAAATGCCTCCCCTGGATTTAGAATTTTATGTGTATAAAATTTATTTTTTGTATTTTGTCATTTAAATAATGCTAACTTAAGCACATAAAACTAAAGTTTTATTACATAAAGTTTATTATTTATACATGCTTAATTAATTAAGAAGATGCAACAAGGTCCCTGTTCTGAAAAAAAAACTTGCCCCCCCCCCTCCCTAGAAAATTGAAATGACGCCCCTGTATGCCTGGCGTCATAGCTGCGTCGATCCGATACCCGTTGTAACAGCTCGATAACTGAACAACGCAATTAGCGTAGCTGGGGTGTTAATAATAGACGTATGCATGAGCAGACACTTGCAGGTTCTAGAATTGAGGACTTAACATTCATAAGGGGCTAAGTGCCAAAAGGTAAATTTCTAGATAATGACAAAAACAGTATATTGCGACAAACAAATGAACAATGAATTATCCAAACGCGTTTACATATTTTTTACAATAGAAAAGTAGTAAATAGGAGCAATCGAACAGTAATTAATGCAAAACACTTATCAACATTAATATTTTTTTTTCAATGAACTAGTATGCACTGATGTTACTCCAACCATATATTTGTGCAGATGTACGGCGCGCATGAATATCACTAGGATATAGCACTTTAGGTATGTCTTCGATCTTATGTTTTGGCACATTTCTATGTACTTATCTCACTTGTGTCGAAAATGGTACTTAGCCCCTTTTGAATGTTAAGTTCTCAGTTATTGTATATTCACATCGTAACTACGACTGTAAGGTGGGAATGCCTGGTTAAATGCCAATAGGCCACCCCGCACACCACAGGTGACTTGCGGGCCAGTGTGCACTCCAGGGGCAACTGCCATAGATTTATAAATAGATAATCACTGTTAAGGTGTTCGTCTGGGTGAACATATTTAGCGCGCTCAAGACTTAGAAGTGCGGAAGTGGTTAAGGACGAGACAACCCGCGCATCTCGCCTCACCCTAGCCTCTAAGCACAAGTTACTGGACGGACGTGCAATCTTCTCGCTGACAACGCGCCTATATCAGACATTCAGAGGTGACCCTATCACTTCATGACGTCATATTAAAAACAAATGTGTAGGCTATTATACACACTTATACATTTTAAAATATTCTGCACCAAGATTTTAATACCTTAAAAGGATCACAGCAACGTCAATTTTCACCATCTTTTGCAGCGTAAAAATTTAATTTGACTTAAATGGAGGAGGTGAAATGAGTTCACGCTGTGTAACCTAAGCAGACATTGCTTACGCGCTCTGAGCAGTTTTCGAATAATATTATAAAGGCTGAAGCACTGCACATTGCTCTGCGGCCTGAGTAGGCGGCCACCTTAAGGGCGCGGGTACCGCAGTTTTCATCACCACTTATTTTATTTTTTATTTGTACCAGATTTTTTTTCTTATTTTAGACACAAAATGCTGAAACTGAAAATATGTTTTTTTTTTCAATACAAATAATTTTCAATCGTTACTTTTTTGAGCATGACATTGTAGCCTGCAATGTCTTTATCCACAGTGATTTTTTTTAGTTTGGTGTATCAGATGGTTTTAGTGTAGTCTTTAAAACGGAAACATGCAACATATGACTTTAACAAGCCATCACGCGAAATCTATGAGAGATAAAAAATTTTATAAGAGCCAAATTTAGTCACAATTTGTGTATAAAATAAGAAAATATCTGGTACAAATAAAAAATTTAAAAAAATGGTGATGAAAATTGCGGTAGCTGCGCCCGTAAGTGGGAACTATTTGTTACTAAGTATTTTCAATGAAAAATACACAAGCATATGGCCATATAAAAAATATTGCTAATTTTTTTTTTACATTTGAAACCAATAATTCATTCATTAAAATTAAATGTCTCATTAAATGCATTTGCAATAGTATATCCGGCGATAATTTTCCATTAAAAATTTACGTAACACAAGTATAGGTCAACAGATATTTCTCTTTAAATTGTTTACTTAGAATGAACTAATTTCAACAAATATTTTCTCTTGTTGCAACTTATTAAGGTCCTTGCAACAAGTTTCAGTGAGATGAGAGGGTTTTACGACCCTTTATCATCGAGGCCGTAAGAGCCGAGGACGAAATGAGATGAATGGACAACATAACATCCATTCCCAAGCCGGTATTAGAACCTAATACCTCTCGCACTCAACAAGTCTTGACCCTTAATATTATGCTGTACTGCATTCTCAGGTTTTAATTGAGTAGTGAAATATTCATAGACTATTTAATAAGTCACGTAACAATGTTTTATATTAAGCATAGAAGAAATGATGGAAATTAACTGAAAGTAAAAATCAAATATTCCTTTTTAAAAAATTTCTACTCTTTACCGTAAACTTTCAGAAAAAAATAATTGTCTTCTTAAGAGCAAACCATCACAATTACATACAGTCCAGCCTGCTTGTATATTTTTGAAAGTTTCCTCGTTTTATTTGTTAACTTACCGTGCCTTTGGTAGGCAAGAACTATAACATTATTTTCTATATTACAATAACTGTTTTTGTTTTGTTATATTTCGTTTTATTTAGTTAGTTATTGGCCAGCACGAATTTGGATGGCTAAATACGTCTTAGGTAGATATTTTAGTAATTATTATGGCTTTCGATTGTATTTATGTATTTGTTTATGTCATCTCGGGTTTTACTTAAAGACTTGAAAATTGCACGAAACGTGACGTTCAGTAGAAAACATGGTGTCAAAACATTTTCACTTTCGAGATTTATTTTTAGGTTCGAGGACTGATGATCGCGTTTCCCTCTTTTCAATAGCTCATCTTACAAACTTTCTAAAGGAAATGTATGTCAATGAATTGACAGTTTGTATCTCTTCTTTACATAAACATTCAATACATGCACCTAAGTTCATTTGATTTGTTATTTTTCCTAGTTTAGAAGAACGCGTAATTATGAGGTATTTTGGCAACACTAAGCATTTAATTAAAAATTAACGTATTAAAAATATTTGACTTCAGTGCCGTTTGAATAAATATTATTCCTAGTACCTGTCTCAAAATTTTAACTTTGAAAATATATAATATAAAATATGAATGAGTTAGTGCAAGCTGTCTTGAGTAAATGATAAATTTATTTGGAGAAATCATCACTGGAAAGACGTTACAAATTAACTATATGTATTCAAGGAATTTTAACAATTTTATATACACATACATACATACATATATATATATACATATATATGTATACATATATATAGCCTACGTGTATGTGTGTCCGTATATATACGTGCATGTGCGTGCGTGTGTATGTGTAAACCAAAAACCATTTACGAAATAATTTAAATATGATTGTTTCAGAAAATTACGTTTAAGTAACGTCTTAACCTTGGGCATCATTAGGCATTGTTTCATATAAATGTAAAATTAGTAATTTTTACAGGGTGAACATAAGCTTATGTATTTCATGTAGGTGTAGTACTATTACTTGAATTAAATTTGAATATTATACATTTGTATGTTCTTAACCTAAAAATAAAATGTATTATTACATATCAGTCCCTAGTTTAACGTGTCAAGTCTCTGGAACCCTTAAAAAACTATATTTAACAACTTTTATACGGTAATTCAGAGTGCTTGCACGTGTAATTCATTCCGTCCGCCATTTGAGCATGTAACATGATCCAAGTTATTTTTATTGAAATCGATCACTATTATGAAACTACTATATCAATATTATTTGCACTTAAGGAAAATTATTTATGCTCAATATACCACACGTGACTTAATCTTTAGGCTTGAGATCACAATGCACAGGGTTGTTACAGTAGAGAGGTGAAGGTTTATAGGTTACTTCGGCAATTGCTTTTTTGTTTGTCTCAGTCACATCTTAGTCTTAAACACTATCACTGGATGCGCCATACAGCAGAAGCGTGATTAAATGACGCTATCAGCAAGCAGAGCTCAGTAAATCTTCTGTGAAACCAGCAGAGAAAGATGCATTCACTCAGCCTGCAGGAAGGGAGAAGGTAAGCTCGGTTTAGAACAAATCACTAGGTGTGGAGGTGGGTCAACAAATGTCTAGGATAAAGCTAACTTCCAGGTAAGAAGACTCCAAACGTAGCAAGAAACATGCTCTTCAAGAAAAACGAGAAAATAGAGGAATCGCGTAGGTACAGAGATAAAACACGTAGATATTCTGATTCTGTCACTTCGTTAAAATAAATTGTATAAAAAAGAGCCGGTGCTGTCACGTTTACAAATTTTGATCAAAACGCCGTTTGTGAAATAAGTTTCATTCTGTACTGAAATTCAGTTTTTAAATTAAGTACATAAATTAAGTAAAGGGAATGGGTGTTGCGATTATTCACTTAATAATTGCCATTACTGAATTTGTAAATATAGCTTAGTCTGAAAACTGTAGAAAAGTTCACATCAAATAAAAATATGTATAAAAAGGTACAAATGTTATTTATTATCTTGTAACACTCCCGTATTCAAACAAAATTCATCATTGCCTATCGGAGTACCTCCGGCATACTACTCCGCTGTTTTACTTTAAAAAAAACCTAGGTTACTTCACATAACTGGGTTACTCAGCCACATTTATATTCAGAACATGTAAAATGAATAAACGTAAATCTGTGTTTCCAATATACCGAAATTCCACAGAACCTGCATGACCAAATGAAATATTAACTAAATATATTCCCTGGCAACGCGTTGTATTTTTTACTTCGATTATTTGAACTACGTATATTGCGGTACCTTAAAAATTACAGGATCTCACAATGAAATGTGCATACCTAGGAAACACCTTCGTATAATCTCTATGTACTTCTAATAACACTATATGTATATATAGAACAGGTTTATATGAATGCGTTACATTCCCATTGCAAGGGTGTTTTTCGGATAGGCTAAATTTTCACAGAAATATATTGGAAAAGTGCTACAATTTTTCACAGTATATTACAGGTGTTGATTATGTAAATGATGCCACGTCAATTAAACATAACTATCCAGAGCAAACTCCCGTGACGCTACAGCCACACAGCAGTAGGATGACAAAGGTATGTGCTCAGACGAGCCATGTTTGCTCTCCCGTGGTCATCTGGCGACTAGCCTTCATCTCCTTATTCATGAGATACTAGCCATTATTTATATTTACACAGTTCAGAGTCAGCGAGGTCCGGTCTCGTGCTGAGAATATCCGGGTCATATCATCGATTGTACAACGCGCCACAGCCAACTGCAGTCATCAATAACAAACATGCAACTAAAGTTAGTTCTGCTACACGTTACTGAAACTGAGTGCTATTAGTCTGGCGAGAAAATGTTCGCCGTTAGTTGCGAAGGTAGAGATACAGGGCCCGCTGTTGCCTAGGCGTCAGACCTCTAGTCTAGGCGATCCGGGCTCAATCCCCAGCGGGTTTGGTCCCGGATATTTCGCATGTGGGAAACGTGGCGGACGTTGCCGTTGGCCGGTGGGTTTTCTCGGGGAACTCCCGCTTCCCCCGCCTCTCTCATTCCGTCGCTGCTCCACACTCACCTGACCTCACATCATCCATTCTTCTGGCCGAACGCGCGATTGGCACGTCTCGCTAGTCGAGCAGCCGACCCATCCTTCACCCCGACCCTGGCTGAAGGCGGGACCGCGTGGAGGATCTTCATTTTCAGTTGCGGAGTTGTTGGGATGAGGTCAACTTCATGAAGATGCTCGTGAAGAAAGATGTTTTGAACTAAAGTCCGGTTACAGATACCAAAACTACTAGTGACGTAGATAATCCTCTTATAGGTCGTTCGGGACAAAGTGAGCAGTAAAAAATTAACCTTTGAAAAATATCACTAGCCGCTACTACATAATATTCTGCATTAACTCTAGTTACCTTACTGCTTGTAAGGTTGGCAGCGAAATTGCGCAGTATAGTTCAACGTATTTTCCTATTTAAATACAACAATCCTGAAACAAAACCAACTGAAATGACATAATTGTATTTTATATAATTAATAAACATTTCTCTTATCAAACTATATATGTACATACCGACTGCACAATTTATCTTACACACGCAAACATCAAGTGACGTGTCCAGAGAGGTGAGATATTTCCCGTTGTTAGCCGTTACGCGCGGAAATATACGAATTTGCTGAAAATATATTTTTAGCAGGGCTTTTTTGAGAGTTCACTTTATCCCGAACCGCCTAAACCAAACTTGTTCATAGGAAATTCAATTGTCGTCTAATCCTGTAGTAGAATTAACCTTACAACAACTTCCCCAACAACTCTTCGAAAATACCGACGAAATGATGCACAGCCCGCGCGATCAACAACGCATGGAGAATAAAATTATGAAAATATTTATGAATAAAACAATATTGATGACTGATGAAAATTACCGCGCTATTTATTTTCAGTGGTTAAAGTCGTTAAGCCGAAGAAATATAAATAAGGAATGTTTCTTCTAATACGATGCTTGACATTTCTTTTAGGTAAAGCTTACTTTTCTAGTAGTTGTGTTTTATTCCAAATAAGCTGTATCTGGCCAGAATACTGTACACAAACCAGTTAAACAAAAAACATCAATATGATTTATATTATAGAAAATTAACTTTATGTTTACTTCCATGATATTGATTCAATGTAGCACGTGTTGTGAATCGCTCGAGCTATTGCTGAGGTATGACGTAATATTCTAGCTTAATTTTTGAAGTGGCACTATCTTAGAAACTATTTAAGAGTTTGTCTGTTAGTTAGTTAAGTGCAAGCGACATTTCGATTTTGGCTAAAAATAGCTAAAATGGAACCAGGCCATTATTCTGAAATCGAAGTTCGTCAAAATACATTTTCTTTGTTAATGTGCATGTCAAGGTACTGTTTGTATAGTAATTTTCATGAGTTTTGACTCACTCAGTGGTTTCTGACAACATTCTTTTTATGTCTCATTAGTTTTTAAAACAGTGGACGAAATAGATTAAATTTTGACATTTATTTTTGCGATTTATTTTTCCAAGCAACAACTTTGTTTTCAATGTGTAAAAAGAGGAGACAAACACTAAAAAAAATTATACGACATTGGAATCTTAAAGACTATTATGTGTGCTTTGTAAGTTTTATGTTAACGTAGTGCAGCTTGTTCGGCGAATTTTGTAGAAATCGTTTAAATACTTGCTTCAAAATGTAGTAAAAACACGTACAGATGTTTTTCAAGTCAGTTGACAAATTTAAGTTTTAAATTTTTGTTCAGAACTGACAATCTCTTCCGAAATACTAATCAAGTTTTTTTGTGTGTATTGAATATTATTCTATGCAGTTTACGGTGTAGCACTCAGAAATTCTGTCATTATTATGAGTATAAATGCCCAAAAAGTCTTAGAATAATAAAAGTATTTTTATTTAAGTAAACTACTTATACAAAAATAATTTCGTGCCTTTAGTCCGTGAATTAAACATAATTCATAAAAACTCAGAGACGAGGCTGTCACTTGCTGGATGTTGCAGCCATATAGGAATTGAGTTTTGGTTGTGGAGATAAGATTAAAAGTACATGTTAGATATATAAAGCATGGAACGAATAAGCACTCGGAAAAAAGATACAAGTAACGAATGTGTAACGGGAAGGTTGGTAAGCCTACAACTGAGAAAAAACCTGATGTGTGACTGGTGAAACTGAATGAGTGGTAAACAAAGCTAGGTATAAGAATAATGCAAATCACTCATGGTTGAAAGATAAATGTCTACTTTTAATACTTCTCTATTTCACTTTATTGACTATGACTAGCTATACTATTACCGAGTCAATCTCAGAGACCGTAAATAATGTTTAATAACAGCGTGGCTGGCGCCTACCGTGTTACCACACGAGACAACTCGTAAACACTATAACAACGACATAACTCGTGTAAAAATGACTGAGGTAGCACAAAACCACATGATAGATTTACGCAGGTTTATTTTTTCTGCACAGCAAGCAGATGTATATGAACATTGACAAAGTCCTGTATGTAGGCTCTAGCAGTGCGATTACATCTCCAAGTGTGAACATTCGCTCTTCAACAGCTGCCCTAAAGTGATACTCTACGGTTTGTTTATTTAACCCGCTCTCTTGCGGTGCTGCTGCAAGCCTAGTCCCTCTGCTGACATCAGAGGCACGTTCATTTTTATCTCGTCCCTTCTCTCCCTGTCCCTCCCTCCACCAAACACACACACATCCTTGCCAATCCTGGGGATTGAGACATTAACGCGAAGAAAAACTCACTCTCTCTGTATGCACGTTCACACTTCATAACCTCCCGTTACTTCAACCCTAATATTTATAATCCCTATTGGTAAGAAGGTTGATAAAAAATGCCACCTCCCTTGGCTAAAATGTTCTTTTTTAGTCTCAAACAACAAAAACACTGTAACTAACGTTTATATAATGAAACTTCATTTATTATTTGGTCCGAGTAACTTTCGTACTGTTTTCACATATAATTTTACAATCATCCAAAAACCAAAGGTTTGCTTAAATTTTTATAAGCATTAATATTTTATTGTGATTTGATTATTTTACAAACATATTTATCTGATAAATATTTGTAGTTAATAGTATTTATGTAATTAGTATTAGTAAACAATTTTAAAAGAAATCAACAATAATTTTTATTATAATTGAGCTTCCTAACTATAACACAAATTTATGAAGCCAGTTTCTTTTAAAGGGGCCGATGTACTGAATGTTACTCTTCCGCGGATGAGGCGCGGAGTCAAGCGAGTGATAAGTGTCAGACGGTCGCTATAGAAGATAACCGAATTGCCCTTATTCAAAGAGAGCTAATCTCGTGGCATCCGGGTTAATAAGCTTCCTGAATTTTTAAATTTATAGAATTATTTATTCTCAGGTGTATTCTTTTTGAGCGAAATTGTTAATGAAAATATGACTAGCGGTCTCGCGTAAAAAAATATGTGTAACACGTTACACCAAAATTCTTGCACCCGGTGCACAGTCCTAGAAGGAAACTATAACAATAATGTATGTATGTGTGTATGTGTGTATGTATATATATATATATATATATATATATATATATATATATATATATATATATATATATATATATATAATGTGTGTGCGTTCTATTTTGATTGAAATATAGATTCACTGACCTTATTATGAAATATATTCGAGAGTAACATGTTGACTACTAAAAAATATAAACGTTAGAATGTACCAAGAAAAAAGTGCATTATTTGAAGAGAAATAATAAACAGTTCAATATCCTTTCAATGTTGCACAGTAGCGCGTATCTGCTGCAACACAGTCCTTACTTTTCTCTATTGACATACATTTTGGTTTACTTTCGTTACCAACTTATGTTACGCATTTATTAAACACAAAATAATGAAATCATTTTTCCTTATAATTATGAATATAAATTCTACACTACCATGGACCCAACACATAGAACTATTAATTTATTTTGTCGTTAACTAATTCCTTTATGTTTTACTGGCTTAGGATATCTGCTTATATTTCTTTCACCTTTATGAATATCAAATATGCGTTATCTTATATTAAAATTAAAATAATATAAATTGGTGGAAGAACATTTTGGTTTTGTGATATAAACATTTCTGTAATTGTAAAGTAGTTTCGGTGACTCAAGAGAGGTATTATCGTGCAACATATTCACACGGCTCTGGTCTTAATTAATTTAGGTTCGAACATTTCGTTGCATTTATCTATCATGCAGATAAACGTACATCATTTGTTGTAAGTAAACTCTAACGCCATGTAATATTTAGAGACTAACATGCACTGCTTTGGTCTACTGAGAATAGGCGTTGGTATCCAGGGAATTACAGCCAGAGATTTCAAAACATTGTTGTGTGATATTCTTTGAAATTGGAATGTCATAAAGTTAACAATAGTGTTAATGATCAACGGTTGTAATATGTCATTCCCCTCCCCTACTCTTAAAGAGGCGACTTCAACAGGCAAATTACTGTGTAGACAATTAGTCATGTTCGTCGACGGGATTACAAAACGTGTACTTAAAAAGGAGCTGGAGCTACCAACCAGGTTCCATCAAGCTGTGCCACAACAATGTCATTGATCGGATGCTGTGCGAGAGTATTCCAGTGCTCGTAGTATTTATTGTTTCCTTGCACACTAAGCTCGTTCTGTGAAGACCGACAGCAAGTTTTTACTACTTTTTACGACGATTTATTGCGCGATGATAGAATGCTTTCTTTCCGTCTGTTTTTTCCCAGGACTGTCAGGATTCCGTTTCCGCGCTGGTATTAAATTTCCGGCACTGCGTATACATATAGCATAATCCGCTTCTGCGATGAAGTCGTTTCATTATCCTCCATTGCTTGTAAGTTCTGTGAATGCTATAACGTAATATTTATTCTTTATATCTGGAGCCCTTATCCTGACTCTATTGTATTTCCCAGCAACTGTTTCCTGTTTAAGTTTCTAGTGGGAGTTGTTTGGGTCTCTTTATTCCGGTTGGGGTTTCTGCTCTAAATCCCTCGACATGTCTCACTATTCTCTTGAAGTTGTTTACTTTACCTTTGGTAGGTAGTATTATTGTTGTGCTACACATTTTTATTATTACTACACTGTAAAGAACTGTGTACTTATCTCAGTTGTATTTCATGTGTTTCTTGCCATTCGTAGTTAGTTTTATTTTCTGATTAACATTTTCAACTACCGAATTAATGACGTCAAAAATGAACGTTTGTTTGTGCGCTGCCGAAATATTCTGACCTAACATAAGTTTCAAACTAATACGATTATGTTTCCTAATGTCGGAATAATTGCCTTTGTTGCACAATGCTTTAATGAGGTGATGCCTTGCAAGTACACAAGAAATATTACCACGTACTAAATAGGAATAGTTACATTAAAAATATTTCGTCCTTAACCAATTTTAACTAACTGCACGGGAATTCCGCCAGTTGAAAGTTGCAATTTTTTAACTATTTATATTTATGGGTTTCATAAGTCAAAAGTACACATACGTTACGTTAAACTGCATAACGTTACCATATGACAATATTTTAGAAATGAATTCCCTATTCATATTACTGCATGACATATATACAGCAACATTAAGCCATATATCGACCTACGATTAAGTTAAAAGCCAGTGTTTTATTTTTGTTTGTTATTTATACCGTGACAAATTTACCTAATCAAATACATGTTAGATTATATTGTGTTAAGTATATGGACTGTAAGAACTCAAGTGAGGCAGAACCTCAATAAGGAAACTTGGCCAATTCTTATTTCAAAATAAATAGAAACTTTAGAAAATATTTCCGACGACAACGTCTAAAAATTTAATGAATATTCTGTAAGCCTGAGACTTTTTTTATTTAAATCAGTGCAGAAAACAAAACTGTCACACCCGCAGCAATTTTCCTTGCAATATTTTTCATCAGCTACTTCTGTTCGACCGAGACCGTAGTAATAATCGTTAACTATGACTTTAGTTAAGACTGTTTTTAAAATAACCAGAAAAATAATATTTCTTCGTGTGTTTTCCGCCTAACTTATACCTAGACGTATCCAATACAAAAAATGTATTCAGGCAAAAAAAGTTTGATGGATTTGTTCTTCGGTAAATAACCCCATATTTTCATTGCGCTGGACGATCATTTGGTTTTGTCTTTGCAAAACGCATGTTTTCATACCTTTGAGGCACTAACGCAGATAAGAACATAACAACTGAACCTTAACACAACTTCACCTTCTTCCAGATTACAAACGACCACAACACACGTTTGCAGAAATTTTAGTGTCTTTAAAATAAGAACGTCCCAAATCCGATATCTGTTGAATCAGTTCGCTATTTTCTGCAGTATACGTTCTTCTATTTTGGCCACACTTGCCGAATACCGCCTCTTGAGTAAGGTCAACTTACAGAATGACGTCGCACTAGCAATGTCAGAGCTCCGCATTGGTTGCTTTAGGTCAAACTGATTCGTCGACTTCTGTCTTTGTAAGGGTCACAGTGAATTTTCATTCATTACAATACAATGATATTTGTAAAAGTGATTAGCAACTCACTCAGTGGGTACCCAGCCTTGAGGGCGCGTACGTGTAGCTCAGATGTCATAGACATATCTGTTATTTTCATATTACAACATTTAGACCTTTCAACGAAGCAGCTTGGGCTTTCACAGCAAACAATCACTGAGTACGTTATCTCAGACATTATACGTTGCTGAGGTCTGCACAATATCTCCAGAAGTTTGTTGTGACAGTGTAAGGAGCGAGACAAATGAAGGGTCATTTATAACTGCGTGTTGTGGGGGCGTACAAACCAAGATAACTGTATACACTGCTCACGGCTAAGTTAGCATCTTCGAACATCGTCTATTCACAAGCAATAATCATGAAAAAATACATTATGTTATTGTTTTAACCTTGAACTTTCAAACTTAGCGAAATTGTTCCATAGTGTTTATTACTTAAATTGTTAGGTTTATATTAACAAGCTGCGGAAAACTATGAAATAAATAGCATTCAATAAATTCCCAAAGTATTAAAAGTGGTAGTTTACTGTGAACATACTATAAACTGACTTGCAGTGACGACCGAAGCTTGTCTTTGGGCCGGCAAATCACATGCCTGTGAAAGCTAGAGGCGTTAAATGTATGCTTATGGGTGTTGACTTGCTAGGTCTCCGCATAGCCTCGGTAGAAGCGGTTTATTAAATAACTGCTGCACTTGTATACATTACGTCAGTTTACTCATTTCCTTTAACGAGAATAAAACCACATTTTTAAAAAAAATAATGGTTTGATGCAACAAAATCTGTAAATATGGAAAACTTATATTTTTATAATTAAATAATAATAACATCGAAACGCATATAACAACCGAATTCCAAAAATACTTGCATTTTGATTTCAAAATAATTTTAACATCCGGTAACCTCCGCACGAGGGGTTTTCAGATGTTAAAATTATTTTCGAATGTAAACAGAAGTACTTTTGAAATTCGGTTATTATAGAGGCCTAGATATTATCACATTTAAAAATTATAAAAATACAGTTTTTAATTTTTGTAGATTTTGTGGTTACAATCCCTTATTTTTCTAAAAACCATTTTTAAATTTTTACTCGAAAGTAAAGCATACTACCGCACAATGATCCATAAATAAACGTCCGCTGATAAAATATCTACTCGAAAAAAAATTCATCGTACATCGTACCTTTCCATGCCTCTTAACACCGATCTGAATATTGACAATACTCGAACCCGGGGGAAGAAGGTGTTATTGGTTACGATTCCATTTAGTTTTTGTGTGTTCATAAAATCATGATTTCATACTATTTAAACATTTAAGAAAATCATTACTTCATATATTAACGATGAAATTTTATATCTAGACATCTTCCACCAGCGTCACAGAATTATTTATATTCTCTCTGAAGATTGCTCAAAACCTCAACGAAGACAATAGCCATGTACGTCCGTGCTACCAGAACTACTTATTCTGAAGTCAAATACATACATTCGTATAACAAAATTCTTCGTCTAGTTTATACGCGCGCTGTCAGAACATGTTATAAATATCTTCTACAATACTACTGCTCAATAAGAATTTTGACACGTCTTTTGCATACAGTAGGTACCTCATAACATGTCGGAACTTGCTTGCCAATTCTTTGGTTTTTTAAGTGTTGGACCCACTGGCTACAACCCACAGTTTAAATAACTTGGTTTGTCGATATATGTCGATGCCTGTCGAGTATATTTGCTACTGCTTTTGTTTTTATTAATTTTTACGTATTTAATGCGCAGTCAGGGCAAAGACGTCTTAGCTTACAGTGGAGCCATTTTGTATTGACTACGAAACATTACGTACGTAATAATACCATACATTTAAACAGTCAAACTAAATAGTGAATCAAGTAAAAAAAGTCCGTGCAGTTGCATATACATACCTGATGCATGTGATTATACAAACAGAGAAATGCGCATACTTAGACAGGATGTAAAATAAATTTCACTCTGACCCACTCATATTCGCATACGCGTGCATACGTGGATGTACACTCAGAAAAAGTATTTTTTTTTCTTTTCAGTCTTTCTGGTTCTCTCTCCCACACGCACACACGCACAAACGCCAAAATCAAGTAGGTTACTGGAAGAGATGTTGTAACATTCGTGAAACACTGTACTTGCAATCGACATGACCTGGGTTCGAGTCCCGTTCCGGCCATCCTGAAACCAGTTTTCTGATGTTTTAAAAAAATCGCTCCATGTGAATTCTAAGATAGTTCCTTAATAACAAATGGCTAATTCCTACCCAGTTACTTCTCCTATTTCTTCCATTCTAGCAGTATCCCATCAAGGTCTTAAGCTGTTCCGAGGAAATCTAATTGCCGAAAATTATAATAAATTAATGATTATATCACATTATTTCTTAAGTAAATTGAGGAAATGACAATGTTATATGAATAATGATAAAGTTTGCACATTATACTTGAAATAGTAAGAGTATGTGGAAGATGCAATGTGATAACGAAACCGTGTCTCTATAAAAATTATATAAAAAATATCGTCTCACGAGCATTGTGAAGTCTGACAGCATTACTCTAAACGTACTTAAGAGTGCATTGTTTATATTTCACCACTAGAAGCATCAGTTCAGAATTGTAGGTTTCTCGAAGCCAATTTGCACAATTTAAAAACAGCAAACCTACAAATTAGTTTCTGCCAACTTTCTGAGTAGAAATATTTCTCGATTAACTTTTATCTGAAAAACAATCTCTTACGCCAAAATCTCGTACTTTTAACTGCGGCGCAACATATCACGCTTAACTAATGCATAATTCTGATAAGTGTTTTCTCGTACATTTGGCAAATATAATTATCAAGGATTGCGGCTTTGCAGTTTTTCCATACTGACTTTCAAATAAGTGTAGATCTCAATTTGAAGAATTCAGCGCGTATTTATTTACCACGCCTTCTTAACTGTTCAAACATATTTTCTGCATTCTCAGTGCTAAAATATGCTGACGCAAAGACAGTTTAACGCAGAACAAGAATACGAACTTTACGAGACTGCTGGGACATATTTGCCAGAAGTGTCCAGTCAGTTTCTGCTTGTATACAAACTTGTCCGTGTTACACACTTCAGCTCTCCATAAAGACTGAAGACGCTCTTCTTCTGCTCCGTATCACACAAAGATGGTTACAGTTCTGTCAAGAATAGCATGCAAGTGACCATTCATTTTTAAGTCGTGTCGAGAAGTATCGTGGTACATCTTGTATCATGCACAGAATCAAGATATTTACTCAGTGGACAAGTTGACTTACAGAAGTTAAATTTTTATCTAAATTTTGAAGATAATTAAAATGTCTGTGCCATTATGTCGATGACAATTCTATGAAAGTAACGAAACAATTATACAACTTTTAAATGTTGATAATGATTATTTCTTTCACGTTTGTTATCATGTCAAAAAGTATAAGACAGCTTTCATTGGTCACTGAAATTAATTGAAACCTAGACTTAAAGCTACACATAGCTGCTATAGCAGCTATAATTTTTACGTTTTTACATATTTTAATCTGAGTGCACAAATTCTCGAGTAGACAATGTTTTAACTTAATGGCAATGCACAAGGTTATGTAATGTGTTCATTTAAAAAAACTGACGTGTTTTAAAGTAAAAATCCATGTTTTTGAAAACAAATTTTAGAATTGTCGCAAAGTATCGCAATTGTTTACTGCCTTACGAGAGTAGCTTATGTTTTAGTGGCATATCGTTGAAGACCATTCTATTTAAGGTACAAAATAATGTGGAAAAAATTTTCTAAAAGAGTATTGAAACGATGAAGGTCATTTAATTTTTTTTCCCCATAAAAATTCTAAAATCAGTCCATTTAAAGATAATTTGCAAAGTCTTAAAGTATTCAGTTGTGTGACCAAAATATAATAAGAAAATTATCCTAGAAAATAACCCAGTTCCTTTGTCTATAATTTAAATTTAAGTTTCAGCGTGAAATCAACATCAATAATGCTAACAGATAAATGCTATAAATTAATTTATTCGAAGAGGCGAAGTAGAAAGAAATATGCATATCAGAATGTTTGTTGCCTTCTAAAAATAAAATAAATTTTGCTTGTTTTTGAGAAATTTTATATCATAGACTATGAAAGAACGTATATTAATAATATACAACATTGTTAGCAATTTATCATAAAATACATTCATTGAAATTAACTAAAGTAAATTATAAAAATGCGAGTTTCTTCAAATATATAAGAAAAGTTAAAGAACGAATTTTACTGACGCTAACTTTAGACTACCAAACATGTCGTATTCTACAAATTACCGCACAAAAAAGTTTACGAAAAATTTAGCACGAATTTGAGTTAAGGTGAAAATCACTCGCTCTTGAAACATGGCGCAATGCTTCAAGAAGCATTTACTTGCTTCAGATATTTTTCACATTGTATTTACACAAATCTAAAGTAAGATTACTGGCTTCTCATTATATCTAAGGTTCCTATTGGCAGGATATTTTCGCGGGCAATGTGGCTGAACCTGCAGTGGTACAGAGTTGTATTGCTGTGACCTTGATGCAGTGTTAAGTTTCCTGTGCACTTTGCAACCTGCCTACGCACATTGACAGGCTTTGTCTTATAGACGTCGTAGTCCCAACTTTCAGCACAATTTAATAAAATTAAAATATTTTTTCAGGCGTGGATGTAGCCTTCAGACAACTTCACGGTGTTTGTATATGCACACTCGGAAAAGAGAAACTGAATTAAGACGTAACCATAATCGAACACCTTGTCATTTTAATTGACGCTCCCGGTACTTCAAGTACCTTATTAATACACGATACAAACGTGAAGTTAAAGGAACGACAGTTTAAAACAGGTGTGTATTTTTCGGAACGGAAATGTTGTGTTACATATGTTATTATCTATTTTTACAAAGCGTATGTTAAGTAAATAATCTGAAACTAAACCTTGTTATTAACACACTTCGTGCATGTAAAATATTTTGTAGATATAAGCAAAGCCATCTTTTGAGGCAAATTTAAGTTCACTACCTAATACTTCAATAAAAGAAATATTTTACGATGGTTTCGGAATACATTTACGACACATCTGTTTCATTTTCATGAAACGCCGGTACTGCATAATAAAACGATACTTAGACATGAACATTTTTCATAATAACAAACATATATGTTGGTTCTCCGACAACGGTGATCTAAACTTTGGCTTTAGAACTATGTACGGCTCCGTAAGACGCCATGTATTGAAAGCTATCGTAAAGTCAAACGCTAAAGTATCAATGTCGTGTGATCGCCTCAAAGGAGCAGTTCCCTGTATATTGCATTTATGCTCGTCTCCTCCTAACTATTATTGGTGATTTATTTTGACATTCAGAGCCAATCACGATATGCATCAGCGCTCTTTTTTTTTTTTTTAAAGTTAAAGTGCGCTTACCGTTAACTTCACTGAAAGCAACAGATAATACGTTAATCACAATTTACGATCCCACGTATCATAACAGTAACGATGATAAACAAATTTGACATTTAAATAATTGTTAACACATTATATAATTCCATACAGGGGAAGAATACATTTTAAGACATTCGAAATTCTAACGGAAGAATTGCCATTTAAGTAAGGACATCTACTAAGGGACCAACCCAGCATTCACATATTTTTTAAAAACTTAAATCAAGATGGCCGGCCCGGGAATCGAACCCGCTTCCTGTTATACATTGCTTTATCTGACGTGGTTGGTTAGAAGAAACCTTTCCTATAGTTTGGAGCACGCTGTATAAACAAGGAGGCTGGCCGTGTTGAGGCGGCTGACAGGAGCAGTTCAGGGATGCTGCGAGGAGCTAGGATCACGCAGAGAGAGAGAGGATCCAAGGACGTTCTCGACTGGAACACGAGGCTAAATGAGGCGTGAACTGTAAACACCCGCCTACACACAGACGTGACTCTCGTGCCGAGATAAGGACCGACCATTCACACGCTCCTCCTTGCCCAGAGAGGAAGAAATATACCGGAAGAAGTTTTTTTTTATCGCTGCGAGAAAAACACCAATGGTTCTCTGACGATACGCGATTTAGCCAAGATATTTTTTCTTCTTTTAACTTCACACTCTCCCTCTCACATCCTGCAGACGCAATAACCTCTTTAAATATTTCAAGAAAATCTATAATCAAATCTTCCAAGTCATCAATTTCAGACGGTACGAAGGAATAAAAATCTAATAGCCCATTTATAATTGCACAGTTATTTCGACTAGCTTCTGTAGTGATTACCAGTAAAGATTTCCTGAACTTACTTGGTGGTGTTTTTTTCTTACCGGAAAAAATACTAATGTCAACAAATAGACGACATAAATTCGTGATCAATGCACCATATTTTTCTCCGTCACGTGATATAACTAAAGTAACATTTCAGGATAGAAAATTGCCATGTGGTGATGGACATAGGTATCTAGAACGTTTGGTTTAACAGTAAAATAATACATCCTTTCGATTTTGTAAATTTTCTTTTAAATTTTTGTTACTCTGAAAAAAAAGTATTTGTTTGATATAAAATACGTTAAAAACAATGAGTTTTTAATGTTCGTGTGGATAACGGTATTTTATTTAAAGTACTGCCAGTATGACCACTGAGTTAAAACTGCGTGTTCAAGAAAACTTCCAGGTACACCAACACTACATTATACACTACTGAACATACATTTTCTCCACTTCCTTTTATTGTGTATGTGTTATGCGCCTTCCAGTTGAATGACTTTGCTTTATACTTGTGTGTACAATATACCTTAACGTCGGTATAGATTCAGACACGAAGTTTAAGAATGAGAGACAGTAACAATCGTGAATTTTTTAATTTTGTGTCATAACTTTTCTTCTGGGTAAATGTATACAACTTTAACTACAGAGTAGAATACATATAAAGGGAATTTTAGATTTCGTAAATATTCATTTGTTTGTCGTTAAAGATATTCGAGATCTAATTGCAGTCGGGAAATTGTTATTATTGTCTTAACTGCAATAAGATCTGTAACAATAGTAACGGCAAACAAAGATTTATTATGTATAAAATTATTCTCTTAATGTGTATTCTTACCTGCAGTTTGTTAAAGTTGTATACATTTACCCAAAAGAAAAGTTATGACACAAAGTACAAACATTCAAGATGGTGACTATCACTCACTCTTAAGGCCTCGACATATTTGTTTATTTTTCACATTGGTACAAAAAACTCAACACTTTTTCAACGGAATGTTTTCAAAAAATATAAGACTACGATCAGTCAAACGATTCAAAATTCCATGTAGATACTTTCCAAAATAAATGCACCGTTCGTCCGAAAAAATGTTTACATGACTTCGGCTGGTTTTCAAAACAAAATTAGTGAAAATTTGGGTGTAAAAATCTGAAAATCTATAAGGTTTATTACTACCAAAATATTGTGTTCAAAGTAGGCCTATATTTCTGACAAAAATGTACGAATTTTTTGATATGAAAAATATGTTACTTTAATACAATTTCCAAAGTCACTGTGAAACCACCGGGCACAATGCGAAAATTATTTTTATGGTATTGGTATCTTAAATACAAAAGCAATATTTTAAATATTTTCCTCCCGCCATAATAAAGACAACAATATTGGCCACCCTCGTATTTAAGATAACCAATACCGTATGGAACATACGCGTTTTTGCCCAGTGGTTGTTTGTTACGTGATGCATTCGTTCAGAAATGTGTAGTCATTTGTTCCTTTACATCACGTAATGTTAAAAATGCAGTTTCCAAGTATTCGCATGTCTCTTTTTGTTTATATGTCTATTATTTGTATATTTATTTATTTAATTATTTATTTATAGACGTCAGCTATAAATTTTCCACTTTATTTTTTACGAGGTATTACATCACGATGTTTTTCCGTTAATGTACATATTCTTCATGTATATAAACACAGGATGTTTCAATAGTTACAATACTCTAGGGAATGTGTTACATATGAATGGAATAACTTTGCTTGTAAACACTGGGTCGGAATCGAATCACTCCCTCACTAGTGAAAGCGATTGTTTCTGACATAAGCGAGTTACTGCAAATGCTAACATGAACATCACTTCCTGTAGTTACATCGAACAACGTTTCTCAAATAAGTGCGCGTATCATTAGCCATATGTGTGTGGCTGGTTGCCTACCTTAAAACTATCTCAAGACCTAGGGTAATATAGATCTTATTTACACTAATGATGTTCTATTTAGCATTTACTGCCAGCCCTAGAGAGTTATGACTCAAATTTTGGACCTAGGCACAATATATGGCATTTTACTTTCAGCCAATTTATATTTTCACACGACTTGTCAATATAACACTGCTTTGTTACCAATAAACATGGCACACGTATTTCGTTTCTATAAGAAATTAATGTCTGTTGCTTCAAGAAAGTATCAGTATTGGTTAGACTGTACAAGTACTCGCGTGATTGCAAATGGCATACGTATTTATTCAGCACTAACTTACAAATACATTGAACAGTTATTTTACGTACCAAATTTGTTATAAACTATTTTCTGAATTGGTGGGAACATTCCAAAGACACGTCATATAATGTTTTACTTTTAGATTTATTTCTCTGTGGTTCTGCTGAATGAAAAAAAAGTTTCAATTTTAACTGTTATTTTAGTGTGTAAAATAACACTGTTACAGCGGATTTATTCTTACGTCAGGATTACCACATATCGTACGACAAAATAGGAAAGACTTAGGAATAACGTAGGTATGTCATTTTGATTCCTTCTCCATCCTGTACCTTTTACAGTAACACATAGCACTTAATGCAGTTAAAGTTTTGCATGAAATTTAATTACAAATTGTAATGCATTTGGAATGTGTTATTTCTGTGGTTCATTTCATATTTGATAAGTTTAAGTTTTACAATATCAATAGTTCAACTTAAAAGGTAATCACAGCTTGTAGTAAAACTTGACAAATTGTCAAACACCAACGCTGATAACAAACTAGACAGTTGGCTAACATGTATGTTGGTGGACGCATATTGTACTTGAGTTGCGTTCCTCGCAGATACAGAAATGTTCCTTCCTCATGTATGTGATGGTCAGTGGTGATCATACAGGATCGTGCTTTTAATTTCTTTGACACGGAAACACACATCAAAACATGGATATGAAAGTCGTCACGTTTCACATTCATTCCAAACGTCGACAGAAAAAAATATCCTGTGATTGATGTGAACATTCGTCGGCTCTGTGACAGGACGTATTTGTTCTGGAAAACAATGACAAAGTACCAGACTTGTGGGTGTTCTGAAAAAAATACCTTCCCGGAACCGAAAAACAAATATAGTTTAAAGCCAACGGTTTCAAATAAAAATTAAATTACAACTTGCATAACATAGAAAACTGAACATAATACGGGGAATTTTTTTACCCTTCGTACATCAAAAGACAACTACTAAACATAGCAAGATTTAAATTTTTTATCAGTGTGAGATAAATGGAGTAGCGATGTAAAAACTGGCATTCGAGATGTTTTAGTGCTCTTAACATCAATCGAAATTTATTTGCACCAATTGTAAACATAAGCCCTACATGTTTATTTCCAGGAAATTTAATTTTCTTAATTTAGTTCAACTCGAAGTTATAACGTACAACTCCTGGAAAACAACGCAGTGTACGTATGCAATGTAAGGCAGGTTGCATGTGACTAGGCGCACGGAATAGAGTTCAGCGTCACACGCCTGTACTTCGTCTGTAGTAGTGGTAGTAGTTGCTAACGAAGCACGCAAAATTTCGATTTCAACTGTTCAAAAAATACTACGGACCAGAATTTACGCTTTCCCAAATGATACATTATACGTGCACTGTATTGCCACGCAAAATAACATTAAGGTATTACAAAGACTCACTATATGGTACAAAAATTGAATTTTAAAAATTAATTTTCGTTTGCCAAATTAGTTTCTTTAGTTCAGTGTTGTTCCAAATTTCTAATACCTGTAACGTTTTTATTTATTTTGTTTAAATTCTCTTACATAGTATAAAACAGTCACTTCAGTGTTGATTACATACAATGTATTTACTAGCTATAAAGAAGTCTTTGTGTGTATGAAAGTGGACCAATATAAGTTAACTATGGTTCAAATAAATCTTAACAGATACCAGAGTCGATTTACTGTCACAATTTCTACAACCAGATTGTCACCATTTTTCGACACGATTGTTGCCCGTCCATAGTGAATAGTGTGTTGCTATTTGAAAACAAACTGTGTCAAGATTTTGGACTTGAGTTCTCATATTCCGAGTACAACGTTTGATATTGAACACATCCATAACCAAAGCTACCTGAAATTAATCTTAAGAATTCGTGCACGGAAGTTAAGGAACAACAAAGTTTATACAAACAAGAAAAACCACATATAAATAAAGTCCAGGCATAAAGTTTCAAACTTGCGTGTAACTTTTAATCATGTTGCGATGTACCACAGGATTTTCAGTCTTTATCTGATATGTTGATTCGGTGGAATACATTTAATACGTCCTGTGGATGCTCGTGTAAAATATTTTTAGGTTTAAAGTAATTTCACCTCAAATTCCGTTGGTTATGTGAAACAGAAGGAAACAAGAACTTTATTTCTACTGAAAACACTATCTGTGAAACTGAGCACGGGATTTAATTGTTACCAGCGTAGTTGCTGTGTACACTGTCACAGCGCTATTTGTACTTAATTAGGTACGGAATTCCGTACTGAATTTCGGATAGTGTGTACAAGGATTTACTCTAGCCTCAAGGTGCAATTTACTGAACTTGCGAGCAGTCCTCTTGAAAATATATCACCTCTATAACACATTCAGCTTTGAACCTACCATTTAATAACGTTAATTTAAGTATAAAGTTGTATTGTACGCGCTCATAACTTTCTTAACTTTTTACACCAGAATTATCATCGCACCACAGTCAAAACAATTCATACCATATCCAGTCGCGAAAAAAAAAACATGTTTTAATGATTTCTTGAAGACCACTCACGTATAACGTTCTTTGAATGTTGATTCTAAGCGTACGTCACTAACTGAAGTTGAGTATATCTTTGAATAAACAATCTGTCAGAGATATCGACATCACTTGTAGACTTAGGTACACATTTTTCTACAGGTTGCATCAAAAGTCCAGCATCATAGGAAGAGCAACTTACATTATCTCCATATTCCCAGGTTCAAACCAATGGATTTTGCTTTGTGGGGATATCTGAAATTCAACCTTTATAGTATAAAGATTGGAGACATAAGCCATTTGCGTGAAATAATTGCTGCTGAATGTCGTACTAAAACGTTCATGTTGGTGGAAAACATTCTGCGGATCATAAATAATTACCTATAGATACGTTTCGGTGCTTCAGGAAATCATATTGAACGCGTCTTATAGTTTTCGTGACACACATTTCGTGTAAGTATTTAATTTATGATGCGGGAGGTTAGGAGCAGTCTTTAGAACCCAACTACAACGTTAGGCGAGGAATAGCTGCACTGGCATCTTACACAGTGTTGCCAACAGACGCCACAGTTGAACGGCGCAACGAACAGAAAGCTGGTCAGGAAGCCAGTCAAGGCCGCACATTAAACCACTGTTTATGCTGAAAAACCGTTTGTTTTTGTCTGTTTTATTACCTTCACCAGTTCAGACATGAAATATTTTACACGCATTCTTGCTTTAGGCTATTCCTCGCCTGCAGTATACAGTATTACAGCTTGCTACATAGCGTTACACTTACATACATCGAAATATGTTCAAATAATTCAGTATGGTCAAATTATCATAATGTATGAATTATGTGTTGTTATAATTGTACAGTATTAAATATTACAGATTAAAAAAAATATATTTGCTGTTGGTATGTTATAGTACTCACTCCGTTGAAAATGTGTTTAGTTAATAGCCCATATTTCTGATTATATTTACGTCACGTACATCATAAACGTACGCACTCTTCACAGAGTGTACTGAGTCGTGTGCTGTTCAGAGATTCAGGATTATTCTGAAACCACTTCACTTGACTGAATTGTTTATGTTAACGAATAATGTTTAAGGCTCTTTTAATGGCAAAAATTATTTCCTACGTGTTAAAAAGAGTTTATGTTTCCTTTCATTACGTTACTAAACAATAAACTGATAAAACACTGACAGTGTTAGAAAAAAATGTTTCAAACAAATGGAAAGAGTTACTTAAAACTTAACGAAAGAAGAATTATTTTACAACAGACATAAATGTGAAGTTTCTAACCTGTTCTTATTTACTATTACGTTATTAGAATCATTTGAAAAAAAATTATAGAGAAAATTGTGTGTGTTTTCTTCTGACTCACATATAACCTCTGTGATAAAATTTTAAGTGCAGTGAGCTAAGTCAAAACATATTCGCAGGTGAACCAGAAATCCTGTTTTTCTGAGGCAACTTTATACAATTAGAGTAAATTCAATGAACAAATAGGTCTACAGTATTATAATATTCTGTTAAGTTAATTTTCAAAATTTAAGGTTTTAATTAAAATACTTGAATTTTTACTAAAAAGTAAGTGGAATGTAATTCTTGGAGTAATATAGTACATATTCTAAAAATTTGTCAGGATGTATAATGAAACCCTAAAATATTTACATGATTTCAAATTGGATTTTACTACCATAACAGAACCTTTGCATTTCGAAAGCCTAAATTCCTTTTTCGATATTTCCGTGTCAGTTTGTAGTCGTTACATTCTGTATTCATAAACTGACGGTCTTCAAGCACTGCATCTATCATTATTAACGTATAAAGGACTACAGGGCCAAACTTTAAATTACGAAGGTGTTGTGCAAGCAAACCACTCTTAGTAGCCTCGTATTTACGGTCCTCAATCACGTGATTAGTTACAGTCAGACTGACTTTACGTAAGAGATTTGTCGAAATTAACATTCGTGTCCGTTCCTTCTAGTATCAAAGTAAGGCGTCTATATTAAATAAAATTTGACAGTAAATAAACAAAATATATTACCAAATTAATTTTGTACAGAGATATTATACAAATAAGCATATTGTACATATAATTGATGCTTATTTGTATAATATCTCTGTACAAACAAAATTCATTTGGTAATATATTTTGTTTATTTACTGTCAAATTTTATTTAATATAGACGGGAAAATATAATTGAAGCGCAATCATTCAAAACCAGACATGTTTAAATACACGAGTATATATTCAGAACCAAGTAATTTAATTAGTGTCCTATTGAAAAAAAAAAAAAAAAACAATTTTTCTTCTTGGTAACTATTATAACGTACGATTGGTTTTTATTTATTTTTCCTCTACAGCAAAATAAGGTGTACGTGTCTGTTTTCTAAATATTGTTCCTGAAGTGTAACGTCAAACGCAGACAGGTTGGCAGCATCACTGAAAAAAAAGTATTTGTGGCCACCGCAAAATATTTTGCTATTATAGATCTCACCGAATTGTTTGAGGTGCCCAAAAAATTTTATTTTTTGTTTGAACGTTTGCAGCAGTATCCTAACGTAACGGTGTCACTGTTGTGAGCATCGCGTAATCGGAAAACAAGGATTTCGCAGGTAGTAAAGGCGACGATTGTTCGCTCATCACTTGTTACGCCGCCTCTCAGCGCAGGTCACTTATATACGTGAAGTCTAAACATCGAGGACTCATTGTAATACAACAATGCCTAGAGCACTTGTGAAGATGTGTGGAGGGGATACAGCAGCGACAGAACTCGAGGGAGGGAATAGCAGCACCCTGAGGAAATACACGCTGTAAATACGAACCCATAGTTATATTCAGTGAAAAGTTAGTCACAGACATTTCAGTTAACAATCAGTTTCTGACTAATAAACCTGTAAAATTCGATAAAAATAGGTTAACATGCAGGTGAAATTCGCTTAGACTAAGTGGAAATCATTTTGAATTAGTAGTTTTGTTCCTAAAAAACGGGCACAGTTTCTCAAATTTCAGGGGCTAACTTTTGACCGAAACTACTGGAATTTTACCGAAGAGGTTAATTTATCAGTGCAAATAAGTAAATAATAATCATGCGAGGATTATTGTTGAGGATCAGGGTTCACACTCCGAAGTGCAGACTTTACGACTGGGTGTCTGCTTGCCCTGAAAGATGACATGAAGAGAGGCACTACAATGGAGGGGCGCCGGAATGATAGTAGCGGGCGAAACCCGAGATCCTCGACAAAACGCGCAGACCAACGACGTCATCCGGCTTCCGTACCCACGTTCGAAAATCCGTGCCTCAAACCCGTATCGTCATGTTAGAAGGCAAATAGTCTGACAACTCGGCTACGTCCACTCATTTCTCACTGACTCAAGTTTAGATTTCAGCTATGGACGGAGTTTAGAGTGGACACAAGCCTAGAGGAAGAAGACACGTGTGTCCGGCCAATACTAACGTCACAGTGACTGGTATCTTCTCTGGAGAGAGATGTTTGTTTGCCGCTGCTGGCAGTAAATCTCTGGTCGCCCTGGGGAGTCTGCGTGAAGACAGCCACCGACCACGTGTTCTGCTCGCTGGCCCACATTCCATACTTCTGGGTCATCTCCCGTGAGTCAGACGTACTATCGACCACACACTTCACATGGCCTTCGGTACTGGCGTATTTTGAGTGTTCGAGAAGTAGAAGTACGGAGGCGGTAAGGACGACACAACACGAACATCACGCTATATCCTAGCCTCTAGGCGCAAGTCACTGAACTTGTGTGGGCTATGACAGTTCTACGACCTCGTCAGTAGACAGAACTTCTTCTCCTCTCCCCACTTTGCTAGGGGTTATGTGGGGCGGTGACGAATGTTGGATGCTATTGCCAATAGGGTTTCGGCTTTATGTCTGGTGTACGGACTTTTCACGTCTCGTGGTAGCCAATGGGAGGAACGATACACAAGCACCAATAGACGGTGTATGTGGTTACAGAACAGGGTAAAGGGATGCCAACAGGCGGTGCGCATGGTTTTGTAGAGGGTAAGAAGTGTAAGGGAGTTCTACGACCTCGGCAGTTGACAGAACATATTTAGAGGAGATGTGCAGAGTGGCTTGTGGTGGAGGGAGCAAGGGGAAGAGTAGGGAAAAAGTTCTGTGAAATGACGAGGTCGTAGAAGTGACCTTTACCGCTGGTTGTGCTCGCCGACAACTGACCTAGATATTTTATAAGATTCTACGTCCAAATTTTCGTACCTAAAATGGACCGCGAAACATACGTTTTAGTAAGAGACGTTTGCAGGCTTTCGCGGCCATTGTTGATATAAATAACTTTCGAGGTAGAGCCGTGTCGTAGTGTTGGAGAATACCGACGTTTCGCCTCACATTGCAGCAAGAATCTTCAGAGTTGAGTTATCAACTGAGATCAAGTGGAAAGGCCAGTTCAGTTTATAGTGAGACCATAGGTCAGGAAGCTCGACCAATCACAAGGGTGATTAGCTGAAGGGATGGCCAATCAGAGCAGGTCACATCCCATTGGCTAAGATTTCGGCCAATCAGAATGATAACTCAACCCTGAAGATGCCTGCTGCAATGCGAGGCGAAACGTCGTATCCTCACCACTACGACGCGGCTTAACCTCGACAGCCATAATATTAATACATTTTCGTTTTTGGCGGCAACTGTAACTAGAGATAATGGTTAGAGACGCTGGAAAATCGCGAAAATATTTAGCATAGTCTCCAATAAACTATAGTATCTCAATCGTGACACGTGTGAACAGTTTTCTGGCAAATCACACACGTGCGTGGTTTTTTTTAAACTGTACAGTTCTAACTGGGCATGTTGAAGAGGGACACGGTGCTTCATATAAAATATAGCCAATACACATGAAAAACCTTCAGTGTTATACATAGCATGTTGGAGCCTAGCAAACAATCAACTTTTCCCGCGATTTACCAGTGTCTCTAATAATGGTTTATCGCGGGAAAACTTGACTGTTTGCTGGATTTCAACGTAAGTTCAGCTTATCTAGAAGATTACTGGCTTTCACGTGTACGAGGAGATGTTACCCTTTTTGACTGAGCCTCCCGCTATTTTAACGTATTGTTGCATGCTATTGGTCTGCAGCAGTGGCGGCTCGTGGGTTGTCGCCAGGTAGGGTTACAGTTGCCAAGAGCTGTACATGGTTGAGCGCTGGTTGACTCTACAGCCACTGACACGCTGATGAGCAGGTGCCCCTTACTACTGAGTGGTCACAACGTATCCAGTAGCCGGCAAATATTACATGATCGTTGGTCTACGGCGCGTCCATCAAGAGTGTATAGTTCCGACTATCTGCAGCCCCACCTGGCAACAATCCACGAGCCGCCACTGGTCTGCAGGCAGCTTAGTTACAGTTTCGTATTTTTCTGGTCCCTTAGCGATAGCAGTGAAACTAGCGGCAGAAAATGTCCCTTTGTCAAACTCTTCCATAAGAAAACACATTTTATTTCCAACTTGTAATAGAATGAACCTTAGTAGGAGGGAAATGCCATGGCCTGTTGGCGTCAAGATTTAGGGAGAGACTGCATGAGTTGACGGTTCAGTCCCTTACAGCGTGTGGGAGTTACGATGTGGGAGACAGCAGTAAACCAGCGTCAACACTGGAGGAAACCTGCCGTCGGCGATAAAATAAATGTTGCAGACGCCCATCCCAGAAGGGGAAGGTGCCGAGGTTGTTGTGCACGTGAAGCCCCCTCCAACCGGCAAGGAAAGGGCTTAAGGACGTTCATATGGTAAAATTCATAGTTTTACATTTACATCGCATAGTGTTCGTTTTGTACACATTAATTGTGCTACAGTTTCCACGTGTAAAAAATTGTTTAGCTCTCATACTTTTTCACACAGCGGCATGCAAACGTCAGAATTTATAAGTTACGGGAACACAGGAACGACAAAAACCAAGCCACTTACTCGAATTAAATATCTGTCACTGAAATTAGATATAACGGGTAATATGCTAACATATTTATAACGCCCAACAAAGTAATTTTATCTTTTTTTAATAATTGCCAAAAAAGAAGTAAATTGTCATCATTTTCACATTTTTTGAGAAAGTATAAAATAATTAAACTTTTTGACTTTAAATCTTTTAGCGCATGACAAATAATATCTGATTTCAGTGTTGATTACTTCATTCGAGTAAGTCACTTGGTGTTTGATATTCCTATGTTCCCGTAACTTCGCCATGTCGCTATGGAAGACTATGATGGTTAAATAACGTTTACAAGCGGAAAATGCCGTTACAAGTAACGTCTATAAAACGAACACTAGGCCGTACAAATATAAAATTATGAAATTGAACCACGCGAACACGTTTAAGTTGTTGCTGAAGCATATGGCGCATCCATGGCTCAGGTCACCGAAGCATATGGCGCATCCATGGCTCAGGTCACCGAAGCATATGGCGCACCCATGGCTCAGGTCACCGAAGAATATGGCTCATCCATGGCTCAGGTCACCGAAGCAAGTTGTCATCGCAGGCGTCGTTCCAGTCGAGCAGTGATCACGTCCCTCGTTGTAACAGACTGAAACCTTTCATGAGCGCCCACTAGCCGAAGCTGAGGGTTGTGTTCAGAGTTGATGGTTTATCGCGAGAAAACCTGTCTGTTCGCTGAAGTTCAACGTACGTTTAGCTTGTCAAAAGCTTATTGCCTTTCCTTTCTACGTGGAGCTGTTACCCTTTTGACTGAGCCAATAAGAATCCAGCTACGGAATGCCAGACGTGTATCACTAGGGACAGGAAATTTTGGTGAAAAGATTTTTGCCCCACTTTGTTTCAGTGTCTTACGTGCACACCTGCACCTCAACTTCATGATTATTGACAGAGTGTTATTGTACAGAGTCGTTATTCATTTGACTGTGCCAATCACTACACGGATAACTGCCACACAGCACGTCTATTATATGCGGGTTTAACCTCCACACGCTGGGTGTTACGGCATCCAATCACTGACCACAAAGCAGAGATGCAAGTGCGCACGTAAGGCACTGAAACAAAGTGATGCAAAAAATTTTTTCGCAAAATTTCCTATCTCTATGTTTCACCTTATCATACATGTTGCGAGAAACTACAGTGTTTTCAAGAGTACGTCGACTCAAACAGTTTTCGTGATATACCATAATCTCTAGTTATATTGTAATGTGATATGCTGTTAGCAGCAGATTCGAGGTGCGACGACCAGTCGACACTTACTAATGAGCGAGGCCCACTTCGCAGAGTTCAGATTCCACAGTCTTCCTACTACAACTCCTGTAATGGCGTCATTTTGCCGAACTTTGTTTCAATACCTTAAGTGCACATCTACAGCTCACCTTCATGGTTATTGGCAGCGTGTATATGTGAAGAGCCGTACGTCATTTGACTGAGCCAATTACAATAACGTTCCTGCAACACCACACGTCTGTAATTTGCCGCTAGAATCACAAGGCTCGTGAGAGTCAAAATATCCAATCACTGACCACGAAGCAGAACTGCAGATATGTACGTAAGGTACCGAAACAAAGTGGGGCAAAATTATTTTCGTGAAAAACAGGAGTCCTTACGGATGGCACAACGCCTGAGGGTTATACCTGAGGGTTATACCTGAGGGTTATACCTGAGGGTTATAACTGAGGGTTATACCTGAGGGTTATAACTGAGGGTTATACCTGAGGGTTATACCTGAGGGTTATACTTGAGGGTTATACCTGAGGGTTATACCTGAGGGTTATACCTGAGGGTTATACCTGAGGGTTATACCTGAGGGTTATACTTGAGGGTTATACCTGAGGGTTATACCTGAGGGTTATACCTGAG